>CM035805.1:9250393-9322893 GCA_020466265.1 Siphamia tubifer
TCAAACTTCCTCAGTCTCCTCAGAATGCACAAGGATGATAGGTGAGTGAGTCACTGTAAAAGGGAAACTTGGCTTGCATGGGAAGGTAACGTTACCACTAGAAAAACAATTTAACCACAGTTGACCGTAGGCTGTAAGCTAGTTTTATAGTTTCCCTCCCCTCACGTTACCGTTTTATTTTATATTTCATTAACGCTACGTTTAAGCCTCGGCAGGCAGCAGCAGTAGCAGTCTGTGTATTAATGTAAAAGTCAGGTCTTTAGTTCCTCAAACATTAAGAATCATAAGAATTGAGTCAACAAACTTCTCGGTTTGAGGACGAGAAAATGCTATAAGTCTGTATCAAAAACAGACTACAGCACTTCTCAAATCTGCCCAGCTTGGCCTCCCTTTTTATTGCAAAACATCAAAGAACTTTCCAGACATCAAACAGAAATTCACTATAGCAATATAGAAGACAACCAAGAAGTGTAATTACAACTTATCCAAAACACAGCTGTTGAGGTCAGTTAAAGTTAATATCTGCACAACTATAAACCTCAAGAAAGACCACAGATAACAATCTGTAGGACAGTCATCTTGCACAGTTTCTTGTCATGTTTCTAACATAAATCACAATTTGTTACCCCAGAGTCTCCTTGAGAACCATTTTGTTGCAAGATCGTTGCAAGACAAACACCCAAAAGGCGTTCTAACCAAGTATTTATTACAGGTCACAGTTGCTGCACTGTGAAACAGTTATCTCTCTTGCTTAGTAAAACAATAAGAAAACTTTATACATTCAAGACTAACACAACCTTATTTTTCCAACACAAACGAAAAACCTTTACATCATTTTTTTTTTGTCTCTGAATACGAAAGAGAATTAAATTTATGAAATTAAACCAAAACCCCCAAGACGTAAATATGTACATTACTGTACAAATTGTACATAGCATCCCGTTGGCTATGACGGAGCTACCCATGATGCTTTTGGTGACCTTTGACCATCATTCATCATAGAGTTACTATTGTTTGGTGAATTTTTCCCAGTGTGCTCATTGAAACTTTATTACAGTACGTATTCGTTATTCATCACGAGCCCAAAGAAAGTGAGTCCTGGTGTGAATGAAAAGGAGAAGCAGGCTGCATTATCAACAAAAGTGAAACAAGAAATTATATGATAAAAAAAAAATAAAATAATATGGAAGTGGCACACGGTTGAGTGATATCATAAAGGAAGGTGGCCAGAAACCCATCTACCATGGGTACAATATTGAAGCAGAAGGATGCCTTAAAAGCAGCAAGCCCTTCCAAAGGCATCTGTGTGATACGGATAAAGAAGTCATCACTGAATGACCAGAGGGAGAGACTGTTGCTGCTTTGGAAAAATGAGAAAGAAAAACCAGGAGATACAGTGACTTAGGCAATTATTTCAGAAAAAGCATCCATCCGCAATCTTCACTGATCTAATGATGGAGGGTGGGGGTGAGGGTTCTGAGGAACAGCAAACACCCCCAGACTTTAAAGGATCACATGGGTGGTTCCAGCAATTTAACAAAAGGACTAGGATTTTTATCATTTGAAGTGTTTGGGGGTAATATTGAGGGTTTAGGCGGTAGTACTCTGGGCCTTGGAACCAATTAATTTCATAAGTTGAGATACCACTGTATTTAGGGAGAAAGGCTGAGAGCAAAGATATGCTTCTTCTCACTCCTTTTTGAAATATTGAATATAGGTCTCATCTCTTGTGTCAGTGTTTGTTTTTCTGTTTTGACATTCATGCTCAAATAAACACATCAATTAATAACTAATGTAAATCCAACTGTGTCAGACCAAACCAACAACACAATCACAACAGTTACTGATTCAAGTCCACAGAGTCAATAAGTAGTATCGCCACAGAAATTAGGTCCTTGTTGACCTCCACTTGTTAACATCCCAGTTTTGTGAAGGTGGTGCATTAGAAGACACGTCTAAACACAGCCTTCAGTCTGATGTTTGTCTTCACATTTGGATTGTGTGAAGTTTGGTCTGAAGGTTTTTCAGTCAGCATCCACTTCTGACAAGAAGTGGGTGCTGCTGGTTCAAACACACTGTTTCTTCTGGTCATGTGATGTTGAAGGATATTTTGGTTCAGATGTTGATTCAGATTTGTGCTGATGATAGGAGAGAACAAAGGAAGACGATCTGTCATGTGGGTAACACTCCAAGTGTTTAGTTTTATTACTACTCTTTCCACTAGATTCCACTGTCTTACTTTCTGTATGACTGTTCAGTTTTTGTCCTTTGTGGAAATGTTCATGTTTAGTGCATTGTTGACCTGTGATAAAAGATCTGTCACAGAATCTACAATTATAGGGTTTCTCTCCAGTGTGGATACGTTGGTGGATCTTTAGTTGACCTGCAGTAGTGAAAGCTTTTCCACAAAGATAACAGTTATATGGTTTTCTACCAGTATGGATGCACTGGTGTTCTTTTAGGTGACCTGATTGAGCGAAAGTCTTTCTACACTGGTCACATTCATATGGTTTTACTCCAGTGTGGACATGTTGGTGGATTTTTAGGTGACTTGCTGTGGTGAAAGTCTTTCCACACCGGTCACACTCATATGGTTTTACTCCAGTGTGGATGTGTTGGTGGATTTTTAGGTGACCTGCTGTGGTGAAAGTCTTTCCACACCGGTCACACGCATATGGTTTTACTCCAGTGTGCATTTGTTGGTGGGTTTTTAGGTGACCTGCTGTGGTGAAAGTCTTTCTACACTGTTCACACTCATATGGTTTTTCTCCAGTGTGGATGCGTTGGTGGTTTATTAAGCTACAAGCTTGGGTGAATGTCTTTCCACACTGGTCACACTGATATGGTTTTTCTCCAGTGTGGATACGTTGGTGGATTTTTAGGTCTCTTGCTGTCGTGAAAGGCTTTCCACATTGGTCACACACATATGGCTTTTCTCCAGTGTGGATGCGTTGGTGTTTTTTTAGGTTACAAACTTGGGTGAAAGTCTTTCCACACTGGTCACACGCATATGGTTTTTCTCCAGAGTGAATACGTTGGTGGATTTTCAGGACGAATGCTGTGGTGAAAGTCTTTCCACACTGGTCACACTCATATGGTTTTTCTTCAGAGTGAATACGTTGGTGGATTTTCAGGACGAATGCTGTGGTGAAAGTCTTTCCACACTGGTCACACTCATATGGTTTTTCTCCAGTGTGGACACGTTGGTGGAGTTTTAATTTACTTGCTGTGGTGAAAGTCTTTGCACACTGGTCACACTCGTATGTTTTTTCTCCAGTGTGGATACGTTGGTGTATTTTTAGGTTATGTGCTCTAGTGAAAGTCTTTCCACACTGGTCACAGGTGGGTCTTCTATCCATGTTTGCTGGAATCAGGTGATCTTTGTCCAGATATGACTTTTGGGTTTCACTTCAAATCCACCTTAGTCTTCTCTCTACATCCAAACACAGAAACAGGTGTTCAGTGAAATTCAATGGAATGGACAAAAACAAACACACCCCTTTCCAACCAGATGAAGCAGACAAACTAAATTAACCCATCAATTAGGACAAACAATTAAAAACTCAATTCTCTTATTCTACATGTGAAAATTGATGCACATTCAACGTCAAAGTGAGTTCTATCAATGATTTGTTTGATGACAAAACCTCAGAACGGGCCATGCCGCCACCATCATATGAGGTCACCAACTTAGACATGTTGAATCAAATTTGACCAAATCTGAGGTGGAAATGTTCAACACCACAAAACATGTTTATTATGACAAGTGGGTGGTGCAATGGGTCACATTCCATCTTGTCACGTCACTGTATTCAATGATGTGACTCTTTTTCGACGTGTGACCTCTGCTGCTGATTGGACACTTTGGTTTTTCTGGGTCAAACATCCTTGAAACCCTGAAAACATCAAGTGACCTCTGCAAACCATTTCAATCATCTCCAACCTCGGAAGACATGAGCCAAACTGCCCACTTCCTGTTCCTGTGGTCCTGTGGAAGTGGGCCAGAGCTGATGATCAGAGAATCTCAAGTCATAAAAAGAATAATTTCTCTGAAACAATAGAAATTAAAAAAAAAAAAAAATTGAAGTCTCTGGAAAAATAAGTGTGATATTGGAGAGGAACCATGAAGGGCATCAACCCCTGACCCTTTTCCAAAACTCCCACGGCAGAGACTCACTGCATATCTTTGGGAGTTTAAAGGAAAGCACTTCCTGGTTGTAATCGTTGTTTATTATAGCTCTAGTACAGCAAATGAAGCTACAGCTAGGCTAGATGTATTAGCTCTAGTACAGAAAATTAAGCTAAAGCTAGGCGAGTTATATTAGTTCTCATGCAGAAAATTAAGTGAATGCTAGGCTAGTTATATTAGCTCTAATACAAAAAATTAAGCTAAAGCGAGGCTAGATATATTAGCTCTAGTACAGGAAATTAAGCTAAAGCTAGGCTAGTTATATTAGCTCTAGTACAGCAAATGAAGCTACAGCTAGGCTAGTTGTATTAGCTCTAGTACAGAAAATGAAACTAAAGCTAGGGTAGTTATATTAGCTTTAATACAAGAAATAAAGCTAAAGCGAGGATAGTACAGGAAATGAAACTACAGCAAGGCCAGTTATATTAGCTCTAGTGGAGAAAATGAAGCTAAAGCTAGGCTCATTATATTAGCTCTACTACAAGAAACAAAGATAATGCTAGGCTAGTTATATTAGCTCTAGTACAAGAAATGAAGAAGTGCGAGGGTAGTTTTATTTGCTCTAGTACAGGTAATAAAGCTAAAGCTAGGCTAGTTGTATTAGCTCTACTATGGGAAATTGAGCTAAACCAAGGATTGTTTGGACAGGCATGGGGCCTAGGAAATCATTTGTTTCTGTCATCTACTGTGTAATTGATTGTTTTTTCAAACAAACTCTGTAAAGCCCTATAAGATAACTAGGCTAGTTATATTAGCTCTAGTACAGGAAACGAGGCTACAGCTTGGCTAGTTATATTAGCTCTAGCACAAGAAATGAAGCTAAAGCGAGGATATTTATATTAGCCCTAGTACAGGAAATGAAACTACAGCAAGGCTAGTTATATTAGCTGTAATACAGGAAATTAAGCTAAAGCTAGGCTGGTTGTATTATCTCTAGTACAAGAAAAGAAATTAAAGGTAGGCTAGTTATATTAGCTCTAGTACAGAAAATGAAGCGAAGGCAAGGCTAGTTATATTAGGTCTAGTACAAGAAATTAAGCTAAATTGAGGCTTGTTATATTCGCTCTATTACAGGAAATGAAGCTACAGCTAGGTTAGATATACTAGCTCTAGTACAGGAAATGAAGCGAAGGCAAGGCTAGTTATACTAGCTCTAGTACAAGAAACGAAGCTACAGCTAGGGTAGATATATTAGCTCTAGTACAGGAAATGACACTAAAGCTAGGGTAATTATATTAGTTCTAGTACAAGAAATTAATTAAAGCTAGGCTAGTTACATTAGATCTAATACATAAAATGAAGCTAAACCTAGGCTAGTCATATTAACCCTACTACATGAAATGATGCTAAAGCTAGGCTAGTTATATCCCATAATCTGTCTTTTGATGACCTGATCAGGAAAAGTAAATTGACAATGTAAATAAAGTTATATGTATGTTTAATATTTATACATTCTTTAAAGATTACTAATGGTTCTGCTGTTCTTGCGTCTATATTTTACTTACTATAATTATATATATATTGATATATATATTTGAAATCTTGTAAAATCTAAAACCCTCGGGGGGCTGACTAGTTGCACTTAGGGCCTCCATAACCTTAGTAGCAGCCCTCGGTATACGCGTTTTTGGCCACAAAGACTGGACATATTCAAGGAGCCTCATTTCACCATCACGAAATACATGTACTAAACCCAAATCAAAGCCTTTACTACACAATTACTTTATAAATAACACGAACGCAGTAAAACCGTCCAGTCTCATAACTTACCGTTAGAGATCCCGAGAGCACCGAGCTGTCCCTGGATTGTTGGCGGGCCTGGTAGGCGGTGCAGACCTCGTAAGGAACGAAGACAGAGGACGCAGAGCGGGCCTGCTAGCCAGGGTAAAGAAACAGTCTGTTAGAGCAGCCAAAACAACTATCTTCCTGACAAACCACACATCTGTCGTCCACAAAACAGAGCAATTGGAGCTGCTGATATCGGGGAATCGCTCGGGACTGTTGTGTCAGATACTGAAAAACTGGATCCACTCTCTGATCCCGAACAAGTGCGCTTGTGAGCACGGAGGAGCACGCTGGACAGAAAACGTGGCTTTAAGCCTTGAAAAACAGTTTCTTTGTAACTTTCTCCATTGTGGGGATTCAGAAGCGTAGCCGAAGCTGCCGATTTAAATTCTAAATCTCTATCTCTCGTTTGGTGGAGGAGCCCTTTGAGGCTAAGCTAACCAGCAGTTAGCGGGGCTAACGATCCGCACTGCCCGAGCAGAGTTAGCAGGTTGCGCCGTGTGAAAGATAACAACATCGAAGTTCTAACAAACCACACACATATCGTCCACAAAACAGAACAGTTGGAGCTGCTGATGTCCGGGAAACGCTCCACTCAGGAAAGTTGTGTGACTATAATCTAGCTGTGGCTACCTGATTTGCACCACGCATCCGAACAACCGCTGATTGGTTGACAGACCCACGTGACTCTAAGCTTTTGCACATTAATGAGGACAGCAAAGGCAGCCGCAGCAATTAATGGTCAACAGGTGGCCTTCTTCAAATGTTTTCATACTGAAACAGGATTTAGGGAAACACTTGGTGCTTCTAATGAAAATGTACCTTTTTACCTAAATGTTTCATCTCCATAGTAAAAGTGTAACCAGTATCTGCCTTTGTACTGAATTTAGACTTAAGTACTTTGATGTCCACAGACGTATGTTGGATAAAGATGTTGCTGTCTCCAGATGGACTTTTGTTAATTCAAACATCATTGCGTTAGATATGTCATTTGAGATTTGTAATGTACTGTTGTTTTCTTGTTTGTATCAACTGTGAGTGAAGAATGATATAGAAGAAACTGATTCTAACTGAGAGGTATAAAGGAGTGTGGTCTTCTTCACTGTTGAGAACATCTAATAACAACTCCTTCTGTGTTTGTTCTCACTGCTAACACTCCCAGAAATGTATGTTTGTCTGATCAATAAATGAATATTTGAACTGAAACATTTTCTCTTCTTGTAGTGACTGAAAATTCCAGAATTTCCCGTTCGAACAGTGTGGAATGTTTGGAAACCAGTGGTGGGAACAGCACTGACATTTTGTACTGAAGTACAAGTACAGCTACTACTGTGAAAAAAATAATAGAATTACAAGTACTGATTCTATTCATTTACCAGGACTCTCAACTCGAAGTCTCACACACATTTCAACGACTTCACACACTCACACACCACACATATAACAATGATGTTTGAACAAAACCTTTATTTTATGTTAATAGGCACAAAGCAATATCCAGAACAAAAATGGGACAATGTTACAGAAAAGAAGAAATGCACAATCAGATCAGGAGACAATTGGGTGGAATTAACACTATTGACAATATGTCAAACTAAATAAACAAATAATGACAATTAAAGTCTAATGAAAATATAGACAACACCCCCCCCCAAAAAAAAAAAAAAACTAAAACAAAAACTTACATACACATGGCATTATATCACAGCACAAAATATCAAAGCAAGATACAATTAAAATAGCAAGAAATTGGATAACCTAAAATAACGTTTCATGGATGTATTATTTGCAATGAACTTAAGAGATTTATAATGATTAATAAAATCATATGTAAATAAAGGACATAATCGTGTTGTTCTACCACTTAGTATAATGAATATGGTATTTACCCAAAAAATAATAATAACAATTAACAATATATGTGGCATTTACATTTAAAGAATCCATATAATAGATAGGTACAAAAGGTACATTTTCATTACGAACTCCAACTGTTTTCTCTAAATCCTGTTTCAGTATGAAAACAGTTGATCATTTGACCAATCACTGCTGCCGCTGCCTTCACTGTCCTAATGTTCAGAAGCCTAGAATCACATTGATCTGTCAACCAAACAGAGCGCGTCTGATTTGCGTCTATCTGCTTGTTCGGAAACGTGGTGCAAATCGAGTAGCCACAGCTAAGTTATAGTCACACAACAGTCCCAAGTGGAGCGATTCCCTGACATCAGCAGCTCCAACTGCTTTGTTTTGTGGACAATAGATGTGTGGTTTGTCAGGAAGATAGTTGTTTTGTCCGCCGCTCTAACAGGCTGTTTCTTTAGCCTGGCTAGCAGGCCCGCTCTGCCTCCTCGGTCTGTCTTCGTTCCTTACGTCGTCTTCACCGCCTCCCAGGCCCGCCAACAATCCAGGGACAGCCTAGTGCTCTCGCGATCTCTGACGGTAAGTTATGAGACTGAAATACTCAGTTTATGTTATTTATACAGAAACTGTGTAAAGAAAAAAGGCTTTGGTTTGCGTTCAGTACAAGTATTCAGTGATGTTGAAATGAGGCTCCGTGAATGTGTTTTTGTGGCCAAATCCTGATCAAAGACCCGTTTAACAGCTGATTTAACCTTCATCCTTCCCAGTGGGGCCAAGTCAGACCCCATGCACATGTATTCATGCATAAAACATGTGTATGATCAACCACAGCAGTTATGTTTTATGACTTTGTTTGCCATCGTGAGTGCATCACACAAAAAAATATTTGCAATAAAAATACAACTGTCTTCTGCACTGTAAGTTAAAAAATTTTTGCGGGATCTGATTGGACCCCTGTTGAAAATATGACCTGAACAAGTGATACATAATACTTTCTTTACAGCACCATTGCAATACAATTAAATGTACCCTGACCAACGAACAAAATGATTATGCAAGGACATAAATAAGGTTTCCCAAAGGTGCACAATGACTTTTTCTGATCAGGTCATCAAAAAACAATGTATGGGCTATTTGATGGTTTGATAGATGATAGCTTATCATTTGATTCATCCTCTTGCCGAGGCGGTGCTCCTTGGACATATTTTAGCATTGACCCTGTGAATATGTTTTAAATAGGAAAAAAAACCCATTGTAAGTAAAAGCTAAAAAAAAGGAACAAAATATTAGCAGGGCTCCAGACTAACTTTTTCACAGGTAGCACTGGTGTCACCTAGCTTTTCATTTAGCAGCACCAAAACAAATTAGGTAGCACCATATTTTTCATTGCATATCAAGTTATTAATGTTTTGTTTATGAAAGTTAAAGATTGACAATGACCCAATTTGATAATTGCAAAATATTTTAATCTGAATTCAAATGTCACTGCATGAGCAACAGTACAAAAAGATTACATATTAATTATGTGATATCAGACAACATTCTGAGCATTTAACTTACTGGTAACTTCAAGATAACTCTTTAATTCACACTGAACTTCAACTAAGTAGCATTCAAAACTTCCCTGGCTGTAATTCAGCTCGCCAACCTGTCACTCGCTTCATGAGAAGAAAAATCTGTGATTCTTGTCGCTCCCTCTGCAGGGTTCTCACCAGGAATTTTGTACAGCGTAACATTCATTCCAGGACAGCTTGACACTACGCACATGTGCAATAGCCTTCATTAAATCATGCGAGTGGCTGGCCCAGATGTCAGCCAATGAGCATCACACAGATTCTCCAAATGGTCGTGATGCAGGTCACTATTCACTAGGGGTGTGACTAGGACTGGATGATGTGGAGAAAAAAAAATCTAGATATGTTTTTGTTATATCTCGATATACGATATATATCTCAATATCTATGCAGTAAAAAAACGTGTCAAATTCAGCAAGATTTTTTTATTGAAGTGCAGGCAGCCAAGTGTCTAGAGGTAGACAGGTACTAGTAAGAAAGTGCTTGTGCACCATTTTTAACACCATCAAACCAAGGAAGGAACCAAGGAATATTGCCTTATTTTAATCATAGCCATAAAATCCGAGGCAAGCAACTATAACCTACCTAGAAATATCCAAAAATGGTTCATGCACAGGGAAGGAGGTTATAATTTAAGAGGAAGGTCAAAGTTTAAACACGGTAAAACTCTTACAACAAGGAAGAGTTTTTGAGTTTCAGTCTGTGGGGTGAGACTATGGAACGACTTGAGTGAAGAGTTGAGTGGGTGTTCATACATCAGCCAATTTAAAAAGACATACAAAGACATCATTCTGCAACAATATGAAAACTTATAATTAATATATATGATGGTAATAGATACTTTTCATGGATTATTTTGGTAATGATGCCCTAATATTATGAATGTTATATTATTAGTGTATATATAAAACCTTAATATTGTGATGTTTTATAAATGTCTATTATCAGATAACCTATTCTTACATCTAAATATCAGTAAATGGATCAATTATTTATTATTATAAGTATGTGTATGTATGCGTGTGTATATATGTATATACATATATATATATATATATATATATATATATATATATATATATATATATATGAGGATGTGGGGTTTCAAAGCAACCATTTCTCCCACATCCTCTGCATGTACCCTCTCTCACTGGGGTTACTCCCGTAGTAACACTTCATCAGTACCATGTTCTCTGCTCCATGAATGTCTTGTTCCAGTAGCCAATTTAACATCAGGGTCTCCTGGTTCCTCAACCCCTAACGCGGACCTTATTGTCCCGGGCGCCGTCCGAAGCCGGTATGACTCTATTTATTGTATCGCTCATCGTGAGGTATAGGGATGTATAGTGTAAAGTGCCTGACCTGAATTAACCTATACACAGATCCTAGCGGGAACCTTCTTCGTGGGTGGAATTCCAAAATAAATCTCTACTACCCCCACAATTTCCTGTAGTATTGCTCCGTTTCACCCAGAGCTCACCGGATTGCTAAGCTCTTGACAAACAGACAAACTGACAGGTGAAACTCCCCCCGGAACCAGATGAAAACGTCCATTTCCATAATTAACAGAGGGTATAAATGAGGCTTTATAGATCTCATTTGATTAAAAAACAGGAGTACCTGTACATACATCAGATAAAGGGGCGGGTAAATCATTAAAGCTGTCATTCCATAGTTATTTAATTAATATTGCTGTGTTCTCCATTGTTATTGAATGTATTGTTCGTTGGTTCTATTAAAAAAAACACATTCTGGTTGCTTTGTTTTAAGATGTTTTTGGAGGGTAGAAAAATGAATTTCTGAATGGTGACATTTGCACGTTGATATTTATTCCCAACGTTTATGGCATAGTTGTTATCATCTTATAACTGTTTTTAGTTTTTTAATGATTGTTGAAAATATGTCCGGGAAAGAAGTGCTGATTCTGTACTGGTCATTGCAAGCGTTCAGTTTATTGTTTTAGCCTGCTTTGCCACAGTCATCTTACTGTTAAACACCTCAGCCAAACCATCATGCTAATCTATATATCTTGAATATCAGAAAATATTTTCATATCAGAATATCTTATCAGACTATCATATCACAATATCATAGAAGACCGTTCACTTACCATAAGAGAAAGCTCATTCGGTAATATTGTATCAATATGAAGACCTACATATTTCAATACACTATGTGTACTAGAGGCACTTGCAGGCACTGTGAAATAACGTCCACAGAACAGGAAAATGTGTGCTGCAGAGAGATTCCCCAGGTATGTATCACATCTGTGGCTCAAAAGCAAAGTTGACAAAGAAACGTGTTGACAATATGCATGATATAAGTTTATGGGTAACTGTAAGGTAGCGTTTTTTTCTTGATAGAGGGTGTTTACACATTCATGCCCACTGTTCAGGTGATGAGAAGACTGACAGACACCAGCATCCCAGTTGTCTGTATGACCAAACACCTGGGACTGGAACCAGTTTGCATGAATATATATGCACCCCAATATGTCCTGAACATCTATGACTAACCATGGACAATTACAAGTTAGAGGATACCAAAGGTAATAATATAAATCATCAAAGTAAAAAAAATATATAATGAAAAAATGACCCTGTTAACAAGTCTGCTTTAAATATATTGTACTTAGTGTACTGTTTAAATGACAATGAAAGCTTTCCCCTCTATTCTAAATTGGCACATAATAAATCAACACACCACACATTTAGTCCTTTTATATTGTTATTGCTACAAACGGGAAAAATATGTGTTGATTAGTGTGTAGTGTTTAATGACATTTTAAAAGACAGTTACAACACTTATTTATTCTGTAAGTAAAAGGCAAATTTATTAACATATTTACACATAAAAAAAAAAAAATAAACACAACATGGACATACAAACTATTTACAATTAACTTTGTCTTCCAGACGATGCAGGCATCTGGTTTCTAGATGCTTCTTCAGTTGGTGCTGGGGGTGGTTAGGGAGAAAAGTGAGGATTGTCATCCTGTCATGTGTGGTCCAGAGATTCCACCAAGAGTTTCCAGACACAGAGGGTCAGTACGTTGGTTTTAGGGCAACCCTTGATTGAAGCGACACCTGTGAGCTGCTACGCCTTTGTCCAGTGATGGATGGTGGTATGCTGTGGACAGGTCCTCTGGAACAGGGATCTTTCTTAGCTTCTCCAAATACAGCTGGGGGTTTGGTATGACGTCCTCAAAGAGAAGACACGTCATCTTGCTCACATAACCTGGGAAATAGTGTATAAATGTGTATGGTGTAAATGTCTATGCAGTTTTTATTCATTTTGTAACAAATTCCATTGTTTTCATTAAAACTTTAAAAATGTTTGACATTACTGACTGTATGTTGGTGTTATCTTCACTGGCATCACAGAGTATCCTCCATTCTTGGCCCTGGGATAGCGGATGTTGTACATCAAGGTTCCTTTCGATGTTCTTGCCTGGGTGCATCCTGAATTTTCACTGAAATGGGAGTGCTGCCAGATATTGTCTGTTAAAGGGAAAAAAAAAGCTATGGTTACAACTCACCATGTCACTTCTACTAGTCAAAACATAAGCAATATTATAGTGTTGGGTAAGATGACCAAACAGCAGGGCCGGTCCTACACATGGCGCCCCAGGCAGAAAGCTGGTTCGCCTGTAGGACGGACCAGGCCTGCCAAGCAGAACAACAAATCTGTTTTGAATATAGGAATTACTTTTAGTGTCAATGTCACTACTTCATACATGGTGCACAAATGCAGTTGTGGCCAAACATACCTGCAAAGCATTCCAATGAAAGGAAATACCACATTTTTGGGTGTGAACCACAAGATGATGCTGTGAAATGCCTCCAGTGTTGATGTCTGGTACCACGGGCTTAGTCTCCCTATATCTTTGAGAATCCTTTTGTTCACAAGAATGTTCTCCATCTTGTTCATGGCTTTGGTAACTGAGAAGGTAAAGTATGTATCTATTGCATTATGTTCCAAATTATGTTGTCATAACATGCAGTGAATGAAATACACCACTACTCACCTGGTTTAAACCACTTCTTCTTGCTGTCTCTGCTAATACGTTCAGGGTGTAGGCATTTTGGGAAGATAGGGTTGTCGTGGATGTGTTTGTTTTGCATGTGGTTCATGACAGACATCCACTTTGTGACCTTCTCTGGCCCAGAGTAGGAGGATGTTGCACACCAGTAAACATGGTTGCGAATCCCTCGTTGCCAGAGATTAGAGATGACAAATTAAAAGAGAGCAAGTGAGTCAACAAGATTAGCTCGATATTAAATCAATCATTACAAATACAAGTGGGTATTAATATTTGATGAGGTAACAGGTCAAAGTACATACAAAAGCTGTGGTGATTCTGTTAGAGTGGTCATTGACTGCCCGGGTTCATAGGTGTTGTTGAGAGGATCAGGTATTGAGAAGCCGTCACTGGGTTAGGATTAGGCGGTGGCAGTGACGGTGGTGGTGGCAGTGATGGTGCCTCCTCCTCCAAACGAGATCTTTTAGATGGCTGAGGGTGAAGACGCTTGATTGATGTGGAGGACAGAGGCCCCCATGGTTCATCAGAAGTGCCTACTTTAATATTTTTCTTTGTGATGGCAGCTCTATGCATGCAAACCTCAGCATCCACTTTTAATCCTAAAAAAAAACTAGAAGCTGAATATCCATATGTAATAGACTATGACACGGGAGTGGATTTTCACTCCCATCCAACTCCCACAGAAAAAAAGAAAGTGTTTACATGACTAGCTGTCTGTCCGTTTGTCCTGTATGCAACACTTGTGGCCACACCTGTGTAGTTAACTGGAGTCTGCACAGATACCAGTGATTGGAGAGAGGAAAAAAAGGTCTTAAAGGTACTGGACTGTTTGTGCCATTGGATGTTCTTGTGTGTTCAGATACTGTAAGTTCTCAATAGTTCTTGTTTCTATGTAACCTGTTGAATGTTGGATATGAAGAATGTTATGAAGAATGTCCACATAGTTCACCAGAGTTTTGCTTATGGCACATAATGCAGGGCCATGCTAATCGCAGATAGGATAATGGATAATTGAAAGCTATTTCTGAGATATATGATAGGACTCAGTGTCTGTACTTCCCCCAGCATTGTAGCTCCTAATGCAGTTTAGACTGCACCTAATCTTAAATGTAAACTGTGTTGACCTCTTTACTATTAAATGGAAGCTGATTCCATCAGACAGTAACCATGGTAACTGAAGGTTCTAGCTCCATCAAACAGTAACCATAGTAACTAAATGCTCTAGCTCCTACTGTACCTTTACAGACCCTTGGGAACTTTCAGTAGACCTGCATTCTAAGAACAAAGGGTTCTATTGGACTGGTACAGAACAAGATCATCTTTAAGATAAGAGGGGCCTATACCATTAACCCCTGATCCCTAACCCATGGTTTTATATGTAAGGAGGAGGATTTTAAATTAAATTCTAAGCTCTACTGGAAGCCAGTGAAGGGTTTGGAGCACAGGGGTGATGGGGTTAGGAACAGTATGGACATAAGGAGACTGTTTGTTTGACTACAGGGCTGGTCTTTGGCCACCAGGTGGCGTCTGTGTATCTGAGTGGGGATTTGTTTAGGCCATCATGGATCCTCTCCAACATTTCACTTCTAATTTTTTGTGGGAAAACTATTTGGTTTCTTTTTCCAGAGAATTACATTTATTTATTATTTATTTTTATTGTTTCAGAGAATTAACTTAATTATTTTTTTAACGGTTCCAAATAATTTATTTTATTATTTATTTTTATTGTTCCAGAGAAATTATTTATTTTATTAGTGTTGTGGAAATAAAAGTCCATTTTCTGATCATCAGCTCTGACCCACTTGCAATCATTACCCACAGGAACAGGAAGTGGGGGGTACCCACGGGAACAGGAAGTGGGCGGTACCCACAGGAACAGGAAGTGTGCAGTTTGGCTCATGTGTTCAGAGGTTGGAGATGAGAAATGATTAAAAAGTTTTCCAGGGGTCACTTGATGTTTTCAGGGTGCAGTCGATATGTTTGATATTTGACCCAGAAAAACCAAAGTGTCCAATCAGTAGCAGAGTTCACACGTCTGATAAGAGTCGCACCATGAACGCAATGACATGACAAGATGGAATCTGACCCGTAGTTGTCATAATAAACATGTTTTGTGGCATTGATGTGCAGGTTGAACATTTTCACCTCAGATTTGGTCAAATTTGATTCAATTGCATGACCTCATATGGCGGTGCTGAGTCCTAAGGTTTTGTCATCAAACAAGTCATTGATAGAACTCACTTGGACATTGTTGAATCTGCATCAATTTTCACATGTAGAACAAGGGGATTGCATTTTTAAATGTTTGAAAATGTCGTATGGATGATCTGACTTAGTTTGTCTACTTCATCTGGTTTGAAAGGGATGTGTTTGTTCTGGTTCATTCCATTGAATTTCACTGAACACCTTCTGTTTCTGTGTGTTTGGATGTAGAGAGAAGACTAAGGTAGATTTGAAGTGAAACCCGAAAGTCATATCTGGACAAAAATCACCTCATTCCAGCAAAAATGGATAGAAGACCCACCTGTGACCAGTGTGGAAAGACTTACACCACAGCAAGTCACCTAAAAATCCACCAACGTATCCACACAGGAGAAAAACCATATGTGTGTGACCAGTGTGGAAAGACTTTCACCACAGCAATTCACCTAAAACTCCACCAACGCATCCACACAGGAGAAAAACCATATGAGTGTGACCAGTGTGGAAAGACTTTCACCACAGCAGGTCACCTAAAAATCCACCAACGCGTCCACACTGGAGAAAAGCCATATAAGTGTGACCAATGTGGAAAGACTTTCACCCGAATAGGTACACTAAAAATCCACCAATACATCCACACTGGAGTAAAACCATATGAGTGTGACCAGTGTGGAAAGACTTTCATCCAAGCAGGTCATCTAAAAAAACATCAAAGTGTCCACACTGGAGATAAACCATACAATTGTGACGAGTGTGGAAAAACTTTCACCAGAGTAGATAACCTAAAAGAACACCAACGCATCCACAGTGGAATAAAAACCTATGAGTGTGATCAGTGTGGAATGACTCTCACCACAAATGGTAGCCTAACAAGCCACAGACGCATCCACACTGGAGAAAAACCATATGAGTGTGACCAGTGTGGAAAGACTTTCACCCAAACAGGTAACCTTAAAGACCACCAACGTATCCACACTGGAGAAAAACCATATGAGTGCAACCAGTGTGGAAAGACTTTCATCCAATCAATTGCCCTAAAAAGACACCAATTCATCCACACTGGTAGAAAACCATATAACTGTTATCTTTGTAGAAAAGCTTTCGTCACAGCAGGTAAACTAAAGATCCACCAACGTATTCACACTGGAGAAAAACCATATGAGTGTGACCAGTGTGGAAAGACTTTCACCAACACAAGTAATCTAAAAATCCACAAACGGATCCACACTGGAGACAAACCATGAGTGTGACCAGTGTGGAAAGATATTCATCCAAGCAGGTCACCTAAAAATACATCAATGCGTCCACACTGGAGAGAAACCATATGAGTGTGACCAGTATGGAATGGCTTTCATCGAATCAATTGCCCTAAAAAGACACCAACTCATCCACACTGGTAGAAAACTATATAACTGCTGACTTTGTAGAAAAGCTTTCATCACAGCAGGTAAACTAAAATCCACCACCGTGTCCACACTGGAGAGAAACCCTACCAGTGCAGATTCTGTGACAGATCTTTTATCACAGGTACACAATGCACTAAACATCAACGTGCCAAACCTTTCCACAAAGGACAGAAACTGAGCAGTGATGCATAAAGTAAGACATTGTAATCTTGTGGATAGAGTGGTAACAGAACTTGGAGTGTTTCCAACATGATGACAGATCCTGTCCTCTCCTATCATCAGCACAAATTTTGATTTTCAGTCTGATTTTAATCTGATTTTCAGTCTGATCACTTATTTAATCTAGAAATCCGTCAAAAGCACTAAAGGTTAGATGTAGATGCTTTCGCTTACCATTTAAAATGTTTGAGTTCAACGAAGTGATTCAGTCAAATGTTTATTATAGAGTTTGAAATAATAAACCTTTGCAATATGATTTAAACTAATATTTTTATTGAATAGAGTTTGTAATAAACCTTTACAGTCTGATTTCAACTGTTTTCTCTTGTTCCATTGACAGAATTGTTAGTTAAGGGGGGTGTGTGTGAATTGAATAAATTGATCTTTAATTAAAACCCCCAAAAAACTAGTATTGAGCAAACATTTTAAATCTGAAATCAAGTAAAGATGAATAAATATCCCTACCCAAATATGGATTTGACTTTACTTAATTCACAAATATAAAAACTTGTGAAATTATAACTCTGTCTGCATTAAAATGAATATTCAATGTTATTTTGTACCTTATAAATCATATAAAATATTTTAATACATACAATATCCTGTCATTTTAGGCTTTTAAGATAAAAAAATATTTATTTTCTTCCAAATATTGAACTTTATAATTATTTTAATAGTTTTTTTGTCTTTTCCATTTTCTTATTCGGTTTGTATAAATTAATGCACTAAGATTAATTCATCATCATGATTAAAGTGTTGAAGGTATTGAACAAACATGTTAATTACATAAATATTCAACGTTTAGAATATATTTAGGATTTTTAATACATTTTTTTTCTTTTTTAGTTTATTCTAGAAGAGTTTAGAATATGTTTTGAATATTTAATCATATGATTTGTCTTTTGTTTTGAATGTTTGTATTATTAATTAGCAATAAAAAAAAACCTTTTGCTACATTTGTGTCACTTTTACAAATCCATTCTCTCTGTGTTTAACCCAACTTAAGTAAGTTATCTGCATTTATTACAATAGTTTCCTCTGAATTTAGTCTTTTCAGTGAAAATCTGATCTTTTTATTTCCTTAATTCATTGATCATGTGGATATTGATACAAGTTCAGAATACACTTGAGGGTTTTTACATCAGAAACAGAGAAAAACCAAAGAAAATGTGCCTTTTTCACAGAAGAATTTCTTTTTCTTTTCTTTGTAATATTTTGAAGACAGGGTGGGAGTACATAAGTGTTTCTTCTTCCCACTCCCTTTCAGGCAGAAGATTACACATTGTTATTTGTTTATTTGTCTTAATGTTTAAGTTGGAAATTGTTTTTGTATATTTTGTAAGGAGAGTAAAAACTGTGAACTTGCCTGAAATAAACTAATCAATCAATCAATCAATTAATCAAACTAAATATAAAGCAAATGTTTCCATTGACTGTTATTGATTCACTCTGGGTTTTACTGGTGAATCAATGTTGGAAAAGATGATGCTGTTTCCATGGTAACGACACATCTTCTGAACGTCCAAATATGGTCATATGTGATGCCTGAAAAGACGAAGAAGCGTATTTGACACCAATTATTGACATGTATTGATAGGATGAATGGATCAGAAGTTGTCAAACATTTTAAATCAGTAGATGGTTTTGATTGTTGGTGACTGTTTGGGTCTTTGTGAGTTAACCCTCCTGTCATTGTACGGCTCAAATTGACCCTGTTAAAGTAATATGTAATAATGTTATCATTCTAATGTACATTGTGTGAAGTGTTGTTTCTGTTTTTGTGTCCCTGTGCTGTGGGAATGTCTTCAGTTAGCCATTCACAGGACACTGTTGGAGCCAAAGGTGAATTTGCAAGTGAAGAGGTCCCTGCAATCAGGGTCATAAATCTCTCACTAGGGCAAGAATTCATACTAATCGCTTGTCTTTGTGAAAGCTTAGACTAACCAGAACCATGTAAATTAGGGCCATGCTTTCCAAATTAAAAGAGGTTTTCAGGGAGAGATGAATTCAGAATAAGGTAGACAGTGTAACTGGTTTGCTCTCTGACTTGAAATACATACTCTCTCTTGTCTCATTTGTGTCTGTGTTTTTTCTTATAGTTCAAATATATACAGATCTGTTTTGAAGTTTTAACATTGAGGAAAAATAGTCAAAAGTATTTTTTCAGTCTGAAAAAACAGTGAATTCTTCTAATTGAACCATTACCTGATAGAGTTAAGGGACACTATTGAACTCAATATTGATGGAATATTTAATAATGGAATTAATAATTAAATATTAACAGTGTTTGTTAGGATTTATTTGGTTTGGGACATTTTTTGATTAATTAAATTGACCCAGAAACAGTATTACTGTTCTTTCATGTCAATAATTATGAAATGAAAATCCTGATTTCATCATTATTCTGAGCCTTTATTCATGAAAGAATGTTGTTAGTTCAGTCATGATTATTGAAGTAAAGTTTATGATTAAAGATCCTGGTTTTTATGAAAATGTCAGTCATTTCTTGTTT
Source organism: Siphamia tubifer (assembly GCA_020466265.1). Lineage (NCBI taxonomy): Eukaryota > Metazoa > Chordata > Actinopteri > Kurtiformes > Apogonidae > Siphamia > Siphamia tubifer. The sequence continues at coordinate 9,270,183 of CM035805.1, forward strand.
TTGTTCCCAAAATCCTCTGCTTTTACCTCCTGAACTTTGGGAAGGGCAGCTACACGACCCCTCCCAATTAGCGTTTTTGCTAACCTGGCTCAAACATATTACCTCTGTTGTGTAGTACAATGGTTTTATGTGCATTGTCCCTGATATATAAACTAATAAACTAAACTAAAACAAAAGACTATGAATGTAAAAGTAAAATGTAAATGCCCCATACCACAACAAGTGAAGATCAACTGAGGGTTACATACAGATATTCCAAATTAGGATCATGGTTTTCAATAATTATGGTCATTATTACTAGTAATAATATCATTGTGTCCACTACAAACATACAATCATCTAGTGTAGTCAAACAGGAATGTACATGTCCAAAACAAATGGGATGTGTTGTGCATTAAATATGTGTGTGCTGCAGAATGGAAACAAACTGGACTCTCCCACACTTCATTTTAATGACCACTAGATGTCCTCCTCCAGCACTGTCATTGGAGCCTCAAGCAATGAACCAGGTTTGATTTAAAGCAGATGTCTTCAACTCTGGTCCTTGGGGTCCACTGCCGTGTATGTTTTAGATGTTACCCTGCTCCAACACCGTCCTCCATGTTTTAGATGTACCCTGCTCCAACACCTGATTCACAGCAGTGGGTCATTATCAGGCTCCTCTGCAAATCTGCAGAATGATTCAACAGGTCGGTTCCCCAACTTGCAGACTAAGCAACTGCAGAGTTAATCTGTCCCTCACAGTTCACAAGATTGTCCTGGGACTGGGTCATAGACAGGTTTAGACCGGTCACAGTGTCAGTGAGTTCCATGAGGTGCTCATCACATAGCATCAGTGGCCCTTTCGCTGCTACGATCTTCCCCACTTTGCGATGAATCAACATTCCTCCCAGGCCAAAAGTGAGGAATGTTACCACATAAAACCAAATAGATACACATCTTTGATATCCTCGATAGACAGAGGTGTCGAGAAAACAGCCTGCCATTTTCACCACGAGTTCCTGCTGTATCCAGGCAAAGTTGTTCCATGAGGGCAGTCCAGTTCTCCCGGACCTCTTTTCCTTGATGAATAGATAGTATCAATTGCGTTAAATGCCCAATTGAATACATCCATGGTTTAGCAGTGGAAGGAAGGAAGAAATCACAAGACTGGTGCATGAGAGAACTGAAGAAAGCCAAGAAGGCAGCTGCAAGAAGGTTGGGGAACGAGGGAGAGAGGAAGAAATGTGACTGCTCTGTTCGTTGGTCATAGTAGAAGAGAATGGGGTAAATCAACCAAACTGTTTTGTTTAAACGGTGAAATGGTTGAAAGACTGTCTTTTCCAGCCCCATTGCATATGGTATTGTAGCACCTGAATAAAGAAACTATAAATATTGTCAATAATTTATTTGTTGCACTTATAATTGTTAAAACAATACTTTGAGTTCAGTATGTCATTGCACACATTCCAAATGTTGGCAGTATAGCCCACAGAGGTTTGACAAATAAGAAGTGATTCAAGTGAATGAGAAAGAAGAAAAATGATGCTTATTTGTTTGAAGTGGACAATGTGCTCTACTGTAAGCTGATAGTGTGGTTTGGAGATAATAAAGAGCCTGTTCTACACCTTTGTCTCTGTGTGGTGGAACACCAGGCCCGGAAGGGCACAAGGGAAGACCCGGACTATTCCCAGTGGCCTGCCTGCTCAATGGCCTGCCTGGCCTGAGCCTTTGTTATTTGAATAATCTGAGAACCTTTATTTGAATACTCTAATGGCCCCCACCCCCTGTCACTTTCCGTATTCTTGGACTGGCTATTGTGGTTGAACAGGGCGTACTCTTACCTCTGAATAGCCACGCAAGCACCGGGTACTTTACCTGTGTGTAGCGTTAGGCGTGTTCACACAGCATTTCATTTTGGGCTGACATTCATAATTATCATTAAGAGTGTAAAATATTCCTTCTTTTTCTTTATTTGATATTATTTAAATCTAAATAAATGTAAATGTCACAGATATTGTTACCTTCATTATGATTATTTTGGGTAAATACCATATTCATTATACTAAGTCGAAAAAAATTATTCTGTCCTTTAGTTTATTTATATGCAATTTTATTAATTATACATTTAAGTTACTACTGTTATTATTATTAAGTTAATTGGGAAAAAAAGTAAAAAAAAATTATTTTAGTTTATCCATGTTCTTGCTATTTTAATTGTATCTTAATTTGGTCTTTTGTGCTGTAATATAATGTCATGTGCATGTAAGCTTTTGTTTGGTTTGTTTGTTTTTCATTTTCATTAGACATTAATTGTATTATTTCTTTATTTACTTTGACATATTGTCAATAGTGTTCATTCCACCTTGTCTCCTGATGTAATTCTACATTACTTCTTTTCTGTAACATTGCCCCATTCTTGTTCTGTATATTGCTTTGTGCCTAATAAAATAAAATTAAATTAAATTAAATTAAATTAAATTAAATTAAATTAAATTAAATTAAATTAAATTAAATTAAATTAAATTAAATTAAAGTTTTGTTCAAACATCATTATGTGTGGTGTATGAGTGTGTGAAGTTATTGAAATGTGTGTGAGACTTAAGTTGAGAGCCCTGGTAAAGGAGTAGAATTAATAGTTGTACTGATTGTACTATTTTTTCACAAAAGTAGCTGTACTTATACTTCAGTACAGAATGTCAGTACTTTTCCCACTACTAGATTCCTGGAGGTTGTGGAATTTTCAATCACTATGACAATAAAAAATGTTTCAATTCGAATATTAATTTATTGATCAGACAAACGTATTTTTCTGGGAGTGTTAGCAATGAAAACAAACACAGAAGGATTCGATTATCAGATGTTCTCAACAGTGAAGAAGACCAAACTCCTCTCAGTTATCATCCTTCACTCACACTTGATTGAAACAACAGTGCATTCCAAATCTCAAATGACATAGAATCACCTCTTATCTGATGCCATGATGTTTGAACTAACATAGTCCATCTGGAGATGGGAAAATATTCATCTAACATACATCTTTGGGCACCAGAGTACTACTCTCTAACTCAGTATAAAGGCACATACTGGTTAAACTACTAGTATGAAGATGAAATTGTACATTTAGGTACAATAGGTACATTTTCATTCCAAACTCCAAATGTTGTCAATAAATCCTGTTTCAGTAAGGAAACGGTTAAAGGGCGCCACCTGCTGACCAATAACTGCTGCTGCTGCTGCCTTCCCTCTCCACTACGGTGGCCAATGGGGGCAAACGAATTGCATTGACGATACGCTGCAAACACAAGAACGATGCACAGCCAAAAACACATAAAACAAATGCAACACACATGTCCTGCAAGAGAAAAATACTGCAATAACACGTACAAACTCTCAAAACAAATGCGAAAGAAAAATGCTGCAAATACCAAAAGAGCAAACTCCCAAAACAACTGCAAGACAGAAACGCTGCAATTTCACTCTACAACAAAACGGAAGTTCACCAAAATAAAATGAAAGAAAAGGAAGACTGTGGATGAAGATGAATTTCATTCATTTAATTTCAGAGATTAGCGTGAAAAGGAGCAGAGATTTGTAGCTAATTTTAATTCCTCTGCTGCTCTTCTATTATATTGTAGCGGATTATGGTGAAGTGTTTAAAAAGATGAAGGGAAACTAACCTTTTCACGCTAATCTGTGAAATAAATGAACTTCATCTTCATCCCCCGTCTTCTTCCGTTTTATTTTGGTGAACCCCTTTTATTTTTGTGAACTTCCGTCTTGTTGTTCAGTGAATTTGCAGTGTTTCTCTCCTGCAATTGTTTGGGGAGTATTTGCAACGTTTTTGCTTCTGCATCGTTTCTGTTATTGCAGCATTTTTCTCTTGCGGGACAGGTGTGTTGCATTTGTTTCATGTGTTTGTGTTTTTGGTTATCCTCACCAATGTTCAGGAGCCTAGACTCACGTGGGTCTGTCCACCAATCAGCGCGCGCGGCAGACCTGCATTAATCTACTTGTTCGGATGCGTGGTGCAAATCGGGTAACCACGGCTAGGTTATTGTCACACAACAGTCCCGAGTGGAGCGATTCCGGACATCAGCAGCTCCAACTGCTCTGTTTTGTGGACGATATATGTGTGGTTTGTCAGGGCTTCGATGTTGTTATCTTTCACACGGCGCAACGTGTTAATTCTACACGGGCAGTGCGAATCGTTAGCCCCGCTAACTGCTGGTTAGCTTAGCCTCAAAAGGCTCCTCCACCAAACGAGCCACCGTTTCGGAGATATTTATAATTGAAAGCGGCAGCTTCGTCTACGGCTTCACTTCCGAATCCCCACACCAAGACCAGTGGAGAAAGTTCCAAAGAAACTGTTTTTCTATGCTTAAAACTGCGTTTTCTGTCCGGCGTGCTCCTCCGTGCTCACAAGCGCACTTGTTCGAGATCAGAGTGGAATCAGGTTTTCCGTGAGTATCTGTGTGGACCAGCTCCAACTGCTTTGTTTTGTGGACGATAGATGTGTGGTTTGTCAGGAAGATAGTTGTTTTGTCGGCTCTAACAGACTGTTTCTTTACCCTGGCTAGCAGGCCCGCTCTGCCTCCTCGGCCTGTCTTTGTTCTTTACGCCATCTGCACCGCCTCCCAGGCCCCCCAACAATCCAGGGACAGTTCGGTGCTCTAGCGATCTCTGGCGGTAAGTTATGAGACTTAAGGATTTTACCGAGTTCATCTTATTTATAAAATAATTGTGTCGAAAAAGTATTTAGTATTTAGTGATGATGGTGAAATGAGGATCGGTGACTGTGTCCAGCCATTGTGGCCAAATCCTGGTCAGTTCAGTTACTTTATTGATCCCCAGAGTGAAATTAAGGTGCCCAAAGTAGCTTACATAAATAAACATAGTGCCCACAGAGGCACATTAATGACACAACAACACAAGGCACACATATGTGTACAACGTAATTAAAAGTCAGGCGAGATATAAAAGTAAGTAAACTAAAATAGTAGTCATGATAAGACGCAGGGAACCATTGAGAAAAGATTAGTGTACAAGTAGACATAATGCAAAAATGTAAAGTGTATCGATAAAGAAATAGTCAAAAATTGTAATTTAAAATTTAAACATGGCAGTGCTAAGTCAATGAATTCAAAGTCCAATGTAAAATGTATTGTACAGTGCATGCACACACACACAAATCAAGCCTATGGGTTTTCTTTTCTTGGCCATCTCACAGTTGCATGTTTTAGGTAGTCCAGTCCCCAATGATGACTTCAGTTTGTGTCCCTCTGTACTGTTGAACAGATGAATTGCCCATGGGACAAAGGACCTCTGTAACCTGTCAGTCCTGCATGAAAGGGCACAGAGTCTGTGGCTAAACAGACTCATATGGTTGGTGAAGGTGGTGTGAAAGGGATGTTTCTGATTGTCCATAAGAGTCAAGTCTGTTCAGGGTTCTGCGGTGAGAGGCAGAGATATGGGGGCTAAATGGTAAGTGGGGGATGGTGAGTCCGCTGTGTCCTTAACTGGGGGTGCAGAGGTGGTGTGGTGGTTGCCTGGAGTGGAAGCCAAGGTGAGAGTTGGGAAGTGGGGGGATGTGTCCATGTCCATGAGACTGGGTGTTGTGATGCTAGGAGTATGGGACAGTGAGTGGGGGGGGGGGGGGGGGGGGGGGGGGGGGGGGGGGGGGGGCTTTGGAGGTGGCAGGGGAGTTGGCTGCCCCCATCACAGGGTTGCTAAACCGGTTGAAGAAGTGGTTCAAGTTGTTGGCCATTTCAAAATGACCCTCAACCATGCCCCCATCTTCCCACAGCCAGTGGTGTTTTTAATTCCCTTCCATGCCTCCTTCATGTTGTTTTTCATCTTCCTTTTCACCTTCTACCCGTATGCCTCCTTGGGCTCCTTCAGGCTGCTTTTAATCTCCCTCTGTATATTCTACAGCTCCACCAGGTTTCATTCCTTAAAAAGATTATTTTTCGTATTTAGGAGTTGTTTGGCGTCACTGGTTTGTTGTTGGTGTAGCAGAAAGCAGTCCTTGTTGGAGCAACGATATCCATGCAGAAGTTAATGTAGACTAGTGCATGCTGTTGCCTCCTCCAGGTCACTGCCCTGAATTAGACTTTAGTTGGTGGTTTCAAACCTTCCTCTGCTCCTGGTGTCCGTTCCCTGAAGGTGCGTTTGGTTGCTGGGAGCCCCTTTACTTCTGGAATGTACACTGGTTGAAGGTGGATTAAGTTGTGGTCAGATAAACCCAGTGGGGGAAGGGGGTGGGAGTGTATGCATCCCCCACCTTTGTACACAATTGTCCTATTTTTCCTGGTTGCACAGTTGACAAACTGGCGAAACTTGGTGAGAGTGGAGTCGAGGGTGACATAGTTGAAATCTCTTGTTATGCCAAAGAAAGCCTCTGTGTTGTGTTTGTAATCTCGCAACAGTTGTGTGGATTACTTTGCAGGCATTGTCGGGTACAGCGTGTGGTGCAATGATAAGATAACCGAATGCGAGAATTTTCGTGGCATATAATAGGGTCACATGCTTACTGCCAGCAGTGCCACATCTTTACTGCACACCATCTCCTTCACCATTACATGTCCAGGATGACAGAATTTATTTATGTACATAATCAGTCCTCCTCCTTTCTTTTTCTCTGTGAGCAAATTGTCTCTCTCGAGTCTAATTGTGCTGAACCACGGCACGTCAACATTGGCCGTAGGAGACTAGTAAGCCACGCTTCCGTTAGACTCAACTCCCTGAACAGCTTTTGATTTCTTACCAGGGCGGTCAGCTCATCTGTTTTGTTAGTCTGTGAGTTCACATTTCCCATCAGGATTGCTGGAACAGATGGCTTGAATCTCCATTTCTTCTCCCGACGCGTAGTTTTAACGGCAGCTCCCACTCTGCATCCACGATAGCAAAACAATTCCTGAGGGATGTCTCCGTGGGCTACTCCGCTGGCCGTCTTGCGTGCAGCTGATTCCATTTGTAAACAAGTTTACAACTTCATTGCTGAGAGTTGTCCGTATCCATAGGATAGAAATAAAAGTACAGCCAAAGTTGGGAAGAAGATGAATAAAGTAGAAAGGCAACACAAGACGGGAAAAAAAAAACACGAAGCTGCTGGACATGCTGCCACTCTTGTTAGTGCTACGTGGGATGAAAGACTGCTGACAGCTGATTTAACCTTCATCGTACCCAGGGGGGTCCAGTCAGACCCCATGCATAAAACATGTATATGTTCAACCACAGCAGTTATGTTTTTTCTGACTTTGTCATCATGAGTGTATCACAAAAATTGATTTGATCTAAAATACAATTGTCTTATGTACTGTAAGTAAAATATTTTCGGGGTCTGATTGGATTAAAAATATAACCTTACCAATACAATCGCATGAATATGTTATTGCTTTTTACAGGCAATGGTGACTCTAAAAGTTAGAACTTACAAGGTTGATATTGGTCTTAGTTCTGATTTTGTGTACTTCAAAACACTGCTAATGACTGTGCAAGTGACGTATTTGTAATTTTTATTCTAGATTATTTCTAGTCGATATGTGAGAATACAAATTGGACATAAATATATTCTGTAATAACCAAATAAAAGATTTCAAGTAGAAAAATACTTTGTTACTCTTTAACTATCCAATAAAGGGTTAAATATCACGCAGTTGGTATTATCTGTTATTTAAATATGTTGGTAGGATGAAGGTTAAGAAAACTGATATGTGTTGGTGTGTTACATGTAGGGTAGTAGATCTATGAGTAGAATTATTCCAGTATTATGTTAATATAATCATTTGAGGTTTTGTGAAATTAGATGGAAAGCAATCTGAATTGTGTGTTTGTATTTGACAGAGCAGCCTGTGAAAACACACACACATTTATTCAGTGCTGCGTGGTGTGTGCGTGCACGTGGCTGTGGAAGGAGGCAGCAGGTGTGCCGTGCACATTATACACCATGCCGTGCTGCAGTTTTGGGGGTTTTACCTGTCCCTTGTCCTCACATTTCCTGAACATAAACTGTGCTTTACCAGCTTTGTAGTTTGTTCCAGATCAAATCAAGCTCTGTTTCGTTGTGGCACAGCCTGTGGGTGTGTTTTGGTTCCTAAAGGTCCAACACAGGAAGGACTTATGAGAAGATCTTGTGTTTACATTTTAACGCACACAAACTCTTTCAATGAAATTCACAATACATACAGACCCCCTTTGTCTGCCTCAACCATTCTTGGGAGAGATTATTGTTATTATTAGATTATTTATAGAAAAAAAACTAGACAACTACGGTGTTAGGGGAGTTTGGTTGAACTGACTGTCAAGCTACCTAAGAAACAGGCAACAGTTTGTACAGATGGGGAATCATAAATCTGAACTTGTGAATGTTACATACAGGGTACCTCAGGGGTCAGTTTTAGGGCTGAAATTTTTCACACTACACATCAATAATGTTCTGAGATTCCAAATTAATGAAATTAGTTTGGTTTGCAGACAACACTAATATGTTTTGTTCCAGTGAGAATGTGCAGCACATTTTGAAGACCATCACAACAGAATTAATTCAACTAAAAGTATGGTTTGATTAAAACAAATTATTGTGAAATCTAAGTAGAACAAAGTTCATGTCTTTTTGGAGATACAGAATGGATTGTAATGTAGAACTCATAATAGATGATCCCAAAATAGAGTAAATGAAATTGAACAAAGTTTGCTGGAAACCTCATGTTAGTTACATTTGAGCAAAACTGGCCAATTGCACATCAATTCTGTGGAAAATCTAAACATATGCTGGACCTTAAAGTGTCACTGACATAATTTTAGAAATATACATGAAAGCTCATGTCTAAAGTCAATTCACACATGCATCAGTAATTGCAACACTACACTCAAATTTCATTGTTGCTCAGCTTCATACGAAATTCAAGTTGCCATAACTCAAAAAACTTAGCTTGATAGCTTAATTTTTCTCAACATTGACTTTTCCATTTGAAGTTTTATCTCCTACACCATTAGCCTGAGTTTCATATGTAATTACAAAATAAATTATAATTTATTCACATGATTTCAGTTTGATTGTATGACTTTAAAATGTATGTCATCCTGGTTTACTATAAAATATCATTGTATAATACTTCAGTTTGACAGTAATGTATGTGTCAAGTTTTACATTATACTAACTTTCATTTGATAAGTATTAAACTGGATTACTTTATTGACTAATCATTTTTAACTTCTGCATTGCATCAGAAGTTTTATATATATATATATATATATCTCAAGTGCAGTCCATTTGCCATTTGAAATAAACTCTTACCGAAGCCAGAAACAAGTTTCCTTTTAATAAATGGTCAATGGACTGCACTTATATCGTTCTTTTCCACCTTCATGGTGCTCAAAGCGGGTTACATTAGCCTCACATTCACCCATTCACACACACACACACTCATGCACCAGTAGATTTCTATGGTTCTGTCAGTCCTACTGGGAGACTAAGTCAGGGTTCAGTGTCTTGCCCAAGGACATGAACCGGGATGCGAACCACCAACCCTTCAACCATTGGACAACCCCTGCTCTACCAACTGAGCCACAGCCGCCCTTTTAGCATGCCTCCAGGGTTAGTGTTAGCATTAGCTCTCTGCTCTGTTTCAATGAGAATTTCTAGTTGAAATATGTTACTACAGCATCTATGGCTGCGTCTAAGGCTGTGTCATCAATGTTTGCAATGAATGAAACGCTTCTGTTTACAATCCTGGGTTTCCAGTCGCCATTCATCACTGCCTTGAGCATACCCAGAGCCTATGGAGATGCTCAGTGTTGATTGGTTCCCAACAAAGGGGTTGGATTTCCTGATTTCTCCAGAGTCTGGAAAGCTTTGGATAGCTTGCCTGGACAGACTAGTTTCAACACCGTCCTGTGTTGTGTCAAACTCGGATGGACAGCGCAGACGTCTGTCTCACTGTGATCATTTTTAGCCCCACCCACACATCATTTATGTTGTTTTGCTGCAGCTTTGCATCCAGCTTCCTTTCATAGGTATTTTTACATGACCTCAGCTGCTTCCTGCCCCCAGACCTGAAAGCCTTTTTCTTCTTATTCAGAAGTGCTTTCAGGTCACTGGTGATCCATGGCTAGTTGCTGGAGTAAGAACGCATAGTCTTGGGTCTGCAGTATGGTCCGTGATATGATTATAAACATATTTTGTCACGTTGATGTAAAGGTTGAACATTTCCACCTCAGATTTGGTCGAATTTGATTCAATGCATTCAAGTTGGTGACCTGACATGACCTCGCATGTTGGTGGCGGTGTGACCACTTCTGAGATTTTGTCATCAAACAAGCCATTGATAGAAGACACTTAGACATCGTTAAATCTACATCAATTTTCACCTGTAGAACAAGAGGATTGAGGTTTTAAATGTTCGAAAATGTCCTATGGATGATCTGACTGGTTAATGTAGTTTGTCTGCTTCATCTGGTTTGAAAGGGGTGTGTTTGTTTTTGTCCAGTCCATTCAATTTCACTGAACACCTTCTGTTTCTGTGTGTTTGGATGTAGAGAGAAGACTAAGGTGGATTTGAAGTGAAACCCAAAAGTCATATCTGGACAAAGATCACCTGATTCCAGCAAACATGGATAGAAGACCCACCTGTGACCAGTGTGGAAAGACATTCACCACAGCACGTTACCTAAAAATCCACCAACGTGTCCACACAGGAGAAAAACCATATGAGTGCAACCAGTGTGGAAAGACTTTCACCAGAGTAGATACCCTAAAAATCCACCAACATATCCACACAGGAGAAAAACCATATGAGTGCGACCAGTGTGGAAAGACTTTCACCAGACTAGATACCATGAAATTCCACCAACGTGTCCACACTGGAGAAAAACCACACGAGTGTGACCAGTGTGGAAAGACTTTTGCCAAAGGAGGTCACCTAAAAGAACACCAACGCATCCACACAGGAGAAAAACCATACGAGTGTGACCAGTGTGGAAAGACGTTCACCACATCGAGTAACCTAATCCACCACCAACGTATCCACACTGGACAAAAACCATATCAGTGTGACCAGTGTGGAAAGACGTTCACCACAGCAAGTGACCTAAGAACCCACAGACGTGTCCACACTGGAGAAAAACCATATGAGTGTGACCAGTGTAGAAAGACTTTCACCCAATCAATTCACCTAAAAAAACACCAACGCATCCACACTGGAGAAAAACCCTTTTGGTGTGACCAGTGTGGAAAGACTTTCACTCAATCAATTCACCTAAAAACACATAAACGCTTCCATGCTAGAGAAAAACAATACGAGTGTAACCAGTGTGGAAAAACTTCCGCACTGGAAAAAAATCATACGAGTGTGACTTGTGCCAGATCAAAAGAACTGGCAGAAAGATCTGCAGCCCTGGGCCTCGCCACCAGTGGGGACCTCCAGTTGCCAATGTCAAATGACTAATGTTAATACAAGTAGGGGGAAAAAATTTGTGAAAATGTCAGATCACAGGAAGCACGAGAGCTGGGCCAAAAAAGAAAATACAAGCAAAAAAAGGAAAGAATTACTTCAGAAAACACCAGAACTAGCCAACATGTGGAGTAGTCAGCCTGCTGTCATGGCTACCACTAACAAAGATGCAACTGTCAGCAATGGACAACCATCAATCACCACTAGCAAACTAACCAGCACAAATAGCTAGTCTGCTAGTAGTACAATCTGTGAGAAAACAAGTGATGGAGAAGAACCAACGGATAATATAGTGGATGGTCCTGTTGATTCTGAGGCAGGGGTGAGATTACATGTTGGGGAGAAATTCATGAGAAGATACGAAGATGCGAATTGAGGCATCCACACTTTGTCAACATAAAGATGCAGATATTTCAGCTTCTGAAAGGAGTTACGAAGTCAGAAACGATACCTGAGCAAAACATTGTCTAGCCGCGCACTCAGAAATGGAGAAAAGGTAACAAGAGACTGGCATTGATGATTTCACACTGAAGAAGATCAGAAAACAGGCCTTTTGAAGTCACTTGGTGAGTCGTGTTTTTTTTTTCTGACCGGCAGCTGCTGCTGACTCAATATGCTCCATTAATTGTGAAATAGTGCAAGTTTCTTGTATTTATGGAATATAAGAAATGAAAAAGATGACATTGAAGTAATGCAGTCAATAAAACACATGCAGCAACATCCACATATCTGGAAAAATACTATTTCACAGAAATTGTGAGGTAGGAAAATGGATGCCATGCAGCATCTTTAATTAATTTTCTCCTCTTAATCATAATTCAATATTTGCACAAAACCATTGTGCAAAACTGTAAACAAAATGCAACCAGGGCCTAACTCCCCAGAGTAAGTTAACAGTCAATGCCCAAACTGTTTGAGCAAGAGGAGGGGTCTTCATTGAGCTTTGTTTCATACAGTAGGCCCTACATTGTGTGGATCGCTGGTAATATACAGCCCTCCATTTTATGTGGTCCTAATCTATTCTGACCTGGACTGGGTCTTACCCTGCTCCTCGGTGCCGAACATAGATTATACTTAGGCTGTAAATTATGGTGAAGCATTCCCTTGTCTCTCCCATTATTATAGAACAGTCTCTGTCCTGCTCACTCTAACACCATAAAATGACAGAGAAATCCCACTATGTGTCACCCTAAGATATTAGCCCAACTGGCAGTAGCTGCTTCTGTAGATCTGGCCTTAGGCACATGCCAAGTAGAGATTTTAAGGCCAGGATGAAGGCCCTAAGGACACACTATGGTTAAAAATGACTAAGACATTTTCAAAACCATTCGATGTTGTGCTCACATGAATCTGGCCTTTAGGCCAAACAAAATAATATATGTGGTTCCCATCACATGGATAGGAAAAAATTGGGTAGGTAGGTCGGTCATCCATATTTTATTTTATTTACAATTTTATATACCCGTCTTCTAAAAAGAAGCTCCAAAAATTAAGATTTAATATCAGTTATGCTTTCCAGCAGTTAGAAAATCAACACATTGCCTCAGATTTGCCATGTACATGTACATGTATATTTACAGAATGTTTTAAGAGAGCATAAATTAATTTTAGATGATTGAAATACAATAAAATCTGATTTGACATCAACATTTTGTCTTTTATTGATTTTTTTTTTTTTCAATAAAAATACAGTTTAACTACTAATGTAAATTCTATCCACATCTAAATATTATTTCAATGAAATAAAGGCCCCAATATTGAAGGCTTTAGTGGACATATACAGCTATCTATTTACTGTTCAACTTATTTCCTCTTGCCATACTGCTGTTTTGTTACTGGCTTCTTGCCATTCCTCTCACAATCTTGACAGAGCGGGAGTACAGTTTTAAATTTATTTTTTAGCTCTGGAAGAGGATTTGTATTTGGTTCCCCACACCAGGCACACAAGTCTTTATGACCAAGAGATGCTCCATAAAGATATGAAACGATCTTCCCAATTAATAAAGAAACGGTGGTGTTTTTGAAACAAACAAAGTGTGAAGTGAGTAGGAAATTAACAGACGATGTACGAAAGATTCATCAACAGCCAATCACATGCCCAGCAATCACATGCATTGAGGGTTGTTTTGATCGACATGGACACGATGTATATGGCTCGTCGTTTGTCGCTAGTCATAAATCACGGTGGTCAGACAGGTGACAGATGTTGGTAAACATGAATACGGACTAAATACAGAGAAATAAATTCTCTCATCATCAGTCATTGGGAATTTCGAAGATAAGAGTCGGCAGTCGGCCGGTTCATTATATTTAATTTATTTTGACAAACTGATAAAATGTTTACATAGTCGGCATTTTTGTCGTAAAAAAATTGGGTAGGTCGGGTGACCGGAACCACACGTGCCATTTTGTTTGGCCTTTATGTTCACACAAGTATTAGATATGGGGAAATAAAGATAATAGAAATCAATTTGTTCCTTTTTATGGGATTTTATTTCATACCAAAAAGCGAAGCAAAGCATACAAAATTTCAATATATGTATGATTATACAATTTGTTTCCTAATCAACTCCTTTTGTCAATCACAGGATAATCTCACTATGTGTGCCGATGATCACTGCACTTCTGCCCCACCCCAGACCCGCGGCTTCGATGTTGTGTGGACCGGAACGAGGAGTCCAATTAAATGTTTTTGTAATCTTGTGCGAATAAAAATTTAGAAAAAAATAATCCAACTCTTGAAGAAAAGAATAGTCTAATGAGTAATCCAATTTAGGAGGTCCTTGAAGGCAACCTGATCAGAGTCACAGTCAAAGTCCTAGGTGGAGAAGGAGGAACTCGAAAATCCTCTCTTCCACTCCCTGAGTGTTCAAAGACCAAATAATTCCCTGTTCCGTTGACCAGCAACACCAAGGACATCCATTCCGCTGATGGTTCTGTTCAATTTTTTTTTTTTTTTCGAGCACACAAAATCATCAAAATACATCAATGGACATGGTCAATAGTCTGAGAGGATGGCAATTCGCGCTCTGGCTGTCCACATGTCGAGCAAGACGCTGAACCCTGACTTAGGCCTCCAGTAGCAGTGACAGACCTCAGAAACCTACTGGTGTGTGAATGTGAAGATAATGTAAAGCGCTTTGAGCACCATGAAGGTGGAAAAGCGCTATATAAGTGCATATATAAATGCGTATTCAAGGTCTTTTGTGACCCCTGGACTGCCTTGTCTGGATTCGCTTTTATTTACAGATAATCTTAATGGACAATGCTTGTCATATAGTCTGAGTAAGATAGATATGAAAGTGTCCTAGGCCTGGTCTTGGTCTTCAGTACCATAGATCTCATCCCATGTTTTGTGGACTTAGATCTGCCTTTAGAGCGTTGACAGCCTCAGGGGTTCTACTTTTGTCTGCTTAACCTGATGTTTCTAATCCTAGTTTCTTTTCTTATAAGTTGTTAAAAAAAACACCAAGAACAGGTAGATGGTCAGAAATGTCATTTAACAGGTGGTCATAATGTCCTCATGATTTCTGAACTCTTTAAAGTCTCTGAGCACAAATTAAGGGAGAATAATTGTCCACATTTAAAAGTCCACCCAATGACCCCATCTGGTATTCCCCATAACTCTCTGACACTGTTGTGGAGAAGTGATCACAATCCTAAGCCAAATTGTCTACTCCAGGATGGTGTATACCAGAGTAAACTAGGTTGAAATCCAACTGACTGTACTCTGTCCAGAATAACAGTATGACACTAGATGACAAAATCGAAAGGACCTGGCTCAAACTTCTCTGACGTTACTCTACAGGGCTCTTATATACCCTCACCCCCCTTACTTCGATATGTCAGCTATTTCACCTATGATCTAACCTTTTCCCCTGTTCTGTGTAAACTTATTTTCCACTGCCAGTCTGGTCTGATTGTTGGTGACTGTTTGAGTCTTTGTGGGTTAAACCCCCTGTTATGGTACGGCTCAAATTGACCCTGTTAAAGTAATATGTAATAACGTTAGCATTCTAATGTGTATTGTGTGAAGTGTCGTTTCTGTTTTTTGTCCCTATGCTGTGGGACTGTCTTCAGTTAACCATTCACAGGACAAAGGTGAATTTGCAAGTGAAGACGTCCCTGCAATCAGGGTCATAAATCTCTCACTAGGGCAAGAATTCTTACTAATAATTTGTCTTTGTGAAACCTTAGACTAACCATAACCATGTAAGTTAGGGCCACCCTTTCCAAATAAAAAGAGGTTTGCATACAGAGATGAATTCAGAGTAAGATAGACGATGTAACTGGTTTGCTCTTTGCTTTGCTCTCCTCATAGGAAAGACATACTCTCTCTTGTCTCATTTATGTGTCTGTGTTTTTTCTTATAGTTCAGATATATACAGATCCATTTTAAAGTTTGAGCATTGAGGAAAAATAGTCAAAAGTATTTTTTCTTTCTGAAAAACCAATGAATTCTTCTAATTAAACCATTAATTCAATTAAATTTTATTTATAAAGCCCCAAATCACAACAAAGTTGTCTCACAGGGCTTTACAGAGCTGTATGAACAGTTCCAAGCATCCCCTGTCCTTAGACTCTCTTTCTCGGCAAGAAAAAACTTCAAAACCCAGTGGGAAAAAAGAATTAATCTTGTAGAGAACCACATTGAAGGAGAGATAAACTCCCATGGGTGAACAGGCTATAGATGAACGTCCATTATCCGTTAGAGTTAAGGAACACTATTGAAATAAATATTGATAGAATAGTGAATAATTGAATTAGTAATGAATTATTAACAGTGGTTGTTAGGATTTATTTGGTTTGGGACATTTTTTAATTAATTAAACATAGACTGGGTCAAATTTGACCCAGAAGCAGCATTACTGTTCTTTCATGAATGAAATTGAAGGGCACACGGGTACATATAAATTAACATCTGACAAAGAAAAATGTTGAAATAGCTAGACATAGTACTAGCATACACAGAAAACAAAATAAAATTCAAGCAACATGGACAAGGAATGGAAAATCATTCATTAAGTTAAATGGATCACCAGAACAGGCAAAAGTGATTGTAGTAAGGGATCTGAGAGACCTGGAAGAATATAAATGACCATGTATGTTTTATAGTAGAGGACTGAACATCATAAAATTATGACAGAAGAACTGGACACTTTCTTTTGTACAAAACATAAACCACAAGATATGGAAAATAATATTGATCCAGAAAATAATCTTTTCAACAACATCAATATCAGCTGCTGTTATACTGAAGACCTATACAATACAAGGATAAAACAAGAAAATAAGATAGCAATTGTTCACTTCAACACCAGAAATATGTATTAAAATTTTCATAAAATTAAGGAATATCTCAGTCACTTCAATACCCCATTTTATATAATAGCCATTTCGGATTAATATTTATAGCTGAATGGGTATGAATTTAATTATATTAATAGGAGGAATAAAAGTTGAGGAGTGGCAATATTTGTTGACAATAAATTAGAATATAAAATCATTGAAAATATGACAGTAGATGTTGAGTTACTGGAGTGTATTACAGTAGAAATATGTCGTGAAAAAATGAAAAATGTAACAGTGAGCTGTATATACAGATCTACTGGATCAAATGTTGAAGTCTTTAAAGAATGGATGCAAAAAATGTTTACACAATCAACACAAAAGGTTATGTACATCTGGGGAGATTTTACATCGACCTCTTAAATCCAAAGAATCAAAAAATGACAGAAGATTACATAAACTCAATGTTCAGTGTGGGTTTGTATCCAACTATCACCAGACCCAGTAGGATCACTTCTCACTCTGCCACTTTAATTGATAACATATTCACTAATATCCTGGAAAATAATACAGAGAGTGGACTATTAATAACAGACATCACTGACCATCTGCCTATTTTTTAATGTATTTACTGTAACTATAGTAAGAAAAATAATAGGCCAAATTATAAATATATAAGAGTAAAAACAGAAGATGCAATAACGGCATTAAAAAATGACTTAAAGACACAGGACTGGAATATAGTATAAAGAAAAATATGTTGATAAAGCATATGAGGGATTTCTAAATATATTCAATATATTCTATAATAAATATTGCCCTATTAAAAAATATTGTATTATGTGTAAGCATACAAATAGTCCATGGGTCACAAAGGGGCTCAAAAATGCTTGAAAAAGAAAAACACATTATACAGGCAATTCTTAAAACATCGAACAAAAGAGGCAGAGGAAAAGTATAACAATAAACTAACTAATATCATGAGGACAACTAAGAAAAAATATTATAATAAACTATTGGAGAAAAATAGAAACAATACTAAAGGCATATGGAATGTACTAAACACATTTCAAACTACAAACTATCCAGAGTACTATATTGAAAATGACAGGAACATTAACAATATGAAGGATGGGGTGAATGGTTTTAAGAGAATTTTTGTAAATGTGGGACCAAATTTAGCAGCAAAAATGAAGAAACCAGCTATGATAGAAAGTGGGAACACAGAAAACATGGGGTAGAGGAATCCAAATTAAATTTTTCTAGATCCAGTTGATGAAAAAGGAATTGTAAAAACAAAACCTCTACAGACGAATGATATACACATGTCAATAGTCTGTCTGTGATTGAAGGAATAATAAAACCATTCACCTACATCTGCACCTTGTCTTTTCAATAAGGTACATGGCACCTCCCTTTCTGCCTATCAGGTGATCACCTCCTGCTGGAGCTGGCAGAAAGGGAGAGTCGTTGGATCTCACATGTGGCACCGAGTAGAGCTGTGAGCTGTGGGAGGCTACAAAAGCTCACCTGGTTGCTCTCTGTCTCGCTCTCCCAGATGCTCCATACACACCTTTGTTGGGTTTGTTCTGGTTTGGTTTGGATTCAGTTTATGTTACCTTTTGCACTCAACATCCACACTCACATTTTCACTCACATTTTCACTCCACTCATAACTGATGCCAAGATATTTCACACCTCACTCATTTTTTGTTTTGTAAATCTCTTAAGTTATATTAAAGTACTATGTTATATATAAAAAGCTGTCTGGTCTCCCTTAATTTGCCACTCCAACCAGGCTGGTTTGTGACAGTGTGTATATATGGTACATACATGTATTTATACTCATACTCATCGTGTCCCGCTTCATCCGGGTCCAGGTCGTGGGGGCAGCAGCACCATGTATTTATATTATATGTTATGATATATTATACTATATCATAGAATGTTATTGGTATTGTTAATGTTATTATTATTGTTTTTATTATTATTTCTGGTATGAATATTGATATAGTTATCTTATTGTGATATATAAAACCTTGATATTGGGATGTGTAATGGAATTATATTGTGTCTTAACATTGTAGTATTTTGTTATTCTTTGTATTGTTACTTTGTCTTTGTAAATCACATCTTGATTGTGCTTAACCCAGGACATGTTTAAACCAGTCAGCAACAGTAAGAGGGGGTCTGGTTATTACACCTACCTAGAATCTGTGTCTCCTTTTGTTGTTAAATTGTATGGGTATAAGAGGCGGTGTTTCTTCTCTTCGGGGAGAGATCTCTCCACATACATGCTCCTGTGTGTGTGTGTGTGTGTGTGTGCTCAGTCTTGAATTAAACTCATTACTTTCCTAAAAGATTATTCTGATTCCAGCTTCGTTCTTAATTGAACTGAAATAATTCTACGATAATTGTCATGTAAAATGTATATGTGTGATTGTGTAAGTACAATTTCTTAATTGTAATAAAGTACAAATGTAAAAGTAATGCAACACTTTTGTTTTTGCCATGAATGCAATAATAGTTATTTAACCAGGAAGAATTTCAGTTTCAAATGTATCACAATTAGACTCTTTGAAAGTGAGTTACTGTGTTGAAATTCTATTTGATCAGGTCTCAGTTGTTCGGTTTTGTTGATATGAGCAGGAAATTTAGAGAAAATAACAAGTTCTCAATTGAGGCAAAAGTTATCATGAGATTTAAATAGGTTATGGATGTGAGATAGAGAATGCATAATTATAAGATAAGATATTAGAACTGTAATAAAAGTCTAAATGGTCAAATAAAAGTTAAACTAGTGACATAGAAAGTAAAACTTGTGTGATAGTGGTCATATAACTATAAAATATGAAGTCACAGTTTATTTTTCCTCCACTGATTTGTCTCTGAAGTGACTTGTTTTTCATACTGTCCCATCTGTTTATTTTGAGAAAGTAATGAGTCTATTCTGAGACTGTAATGAGCATAAAGATATTTTATCAAAAATACAGGAAATAAAAATGAAAGTTGCCAGACAAGTAGACACACAATTTATAGATGTCTGGAGAATCTACTGAGGTTTAGTAATGAAGTACTTTTACTTAGTTACTTTTCATCTTTTAGTTTTTTTTTTTTGTATAATTCTCAGTAAGAGTTTTTGTATTATCAAATAATATTTGAATGTTTTGTTTTGGCCATTCACTAATTAAATTAAATCCTAAACCTGAGAATGTATGTGGATTGTGCTAGAAAGAAGAATATTAATTGCGTGTTGGTTAAAGAGACACTTAGTAAGAAAAGGGAGGAGTTAAGACCAATGAGGTTTTTGTAAAGGATAAAAGAAGTGGATAATTGTGCTTTAATGTTTGTTCATGATTATTTGATTGTTATCATTTTTAAATGTTTTGGTAAATGAAGACATGAAACTAAACAGGCTCAAGTATAGAAGAAACTGTTTATTATTATTATTATTATTATTATTATTATTAGTAGTAGTAGTAGTAGTAGTAGTAGTAGTAGTAGTAGTAGTAGTAGTAGTAGTAGTAGTAATAATAATAATAATAATAATAATAATAATAATAATAATAAATATCCATATCTGATTTCAGTAAGATAAATTCAAGTAAACTGATTTCTGACAAAATGATAGTTTAGGTAGGTAGATAGGTAGTTTAATATAGCCTGAATAATGTTGTGAGAGTTTTTACAAAGGTTAACCAGTTTTAGTCTTTAATTCTGTGTGACTCTTGTTTATTTAAGGGACACTAAACTTTATTGTTTTAGTGGGCTGTTAAAAACTCACAGGTTATGTAGATAAATATCTCTGTGAGGTAGTTTGGGTTATAAAGTGATTTGTTCTGTTTTGCTTTATTCATTTTATTTTGTTGCATGTTACAACTTATTATTGAAATGAATTTAAACAGAGTTTTTCTAGTCATTAATGAGGATGTACATGTGGAAATGCTTTGAGTTTTTCATTATTTTCAAAAAGAAAAAAATTTAGGACTATGTTGGAGATTTACGTAAAGTAAAATACTTTATTTGTCATTATACATTATACATGTAATTATAATTTGGATAACAGAAATATCAAACTAACATATTGATTAATGAAGCTAAAGCTAAAGATAACAGAAAGGTTAAACATGCAAATGTTTTTGTTAGGAATGTGTTCTGTGTTTTATTTCCTCTCTTTTGAGTGTTTGTTTTTCAGACAAAGGTGAAAGCGAGTGCAACATGATACCAACCTGAGGGAAAAGATTAATTGCAGTAGACATGTTTAATTAATTGGTGTTTTTCTTTTTATTATGCTTCTTAATTATGCTAAGTTGAAATTGTGTTTAGGTTTTGTATAATGCAATAATGTTACTCATGGAAATCTGAGATTAACTTGAGATGTGTATATTTTTTTATATAAACTTAAGTTGTGTTTTTTCCTTTTGATATTACATATTGAATCTTTACTGCTATGATGCTCCTGGTGTAATATTAAGATACGGCTTGCATATACTTAAGATGCTGAATTTTAAAAATATTTTTCATGCATGTTTTGAATTTTGAGAATCAAAAGGGAGAATTTTGTTGGACAATTACAATAATATCAGAGATATAAATGTTAATGCATGAATGTACTTTTTGGAGTTTGAAGGTGACTGTAAGGAGTGGTCACAGTGAAGCAATTTACATGCACTAATGCAGAGGTCACAACGGTGGGGGAAGAGAAAACCCCCACCGCATACCAGCCTCCAGGAACTGACACCTTACAATTCTTCAGGAGCTAAAGACAGATAACATCTGAAGAGGGAGTGCTCGACTAAGGTGTTGAAGTTTTTCCCCCTTAGTGCTTTGTGGCCATTCAGGTAATGTACACTCACCGACTCTTGAGTGTCTCATGGCCCTCTTGAGTCATGGATGCTCAAAGACTCAGACTGGACTTTCTGACAAGTGACTTTGTAATCTTAAAAGTAATCTTATGCTGAAATGTTTTGTAATACTGTAACTGATTGTAAACTATGATTGTGATATGAAATTAATAAAAAGACTCAAAGAGGTATATCTTAACCAATCGCTTAGGCTATAAATATAATTTGAGAGGAGTTAAATATGCTTACTTAATTATAGAAAAAGTATGAGTTAAATATTTTTTCCCAATACAGTGTTCATTCCACCATGTCTCCAGATGTAATTCTGCATTTCTTCTTTTCTGTAACATTGTCCCATTCGTTTCCTGTATATTGTTTTGTGTCTAATAAAATAAAGGAAAATAAAATAAAATAAAGGTTTTGTTCAAACATCATTGTTATGTTTGGCATGGGAGTATGTGAAGTCATTGAACTGTGTTGAGACTTGAGTTGAGAGTCTTGGTAAAGGAGTGGAATCAGGACTTGTACTTTTACCACAGTATTTTTTCACAGTAGTAGCTGTAATTGTACTTTAGTAGAGAATGCCAGTACTTTTCCCACCTCTGGATTCCTGGAAGTTGTGGAATTTTCAATCTCTACAAGAAGAGAAAATGTTGACCAATCACTGCTGCTGTTATTTTCACTGTCCTAATAGGGAGGCTAAGTCTCCGCCACTTCCGCTCGGTCCACTGGGCCTAAATTCGGAAAAATGTAACATGAGAGTGGATCAGGAGAAAATAATTATTTTCTGCTCCACTTTACTTTATGCCCCGAATCACACATTTGCTGTACTTCAATTAAAATCATAATCAATGATGTGCGTTTGGAGTTTCTTTAATACATGTTTTGTGATTTATTAGCGTGTAAAAATATGTCATTATTTGGACTCTGTTTGGACTACATATCAGACGTCGCATAGCTGACGTCACTGCAGAATCTTTCCCTGCAAACTTTTCAAAACCGTATACCACCTTTTCTATTTTTCATTTGAAAATGCCCGTGTGCTTTGTGCTCCGGTGTAATCACAACACCATTTCCACATGTTCCCTCTACCGCTTCCCGGCTGACGACAGCTTGTCCCTCATGCTGGCTCTCACTCGACCAACTATCTCTCCCCCGGAGTAGCTGCCACTTTCCACATGCCCCGATTTAAAGTGGTTTTCTCCACGTTTGATGCTCTTGCCTTCGTCCTGAAAGAAGGAGGTGAAGCTCGCCAAAGTCACAGCCATTTTCAAAGAGTTTGATGGTGAAGCTTGGTGGTGACGTCATATTTGTGAGACGAACGTTGTAGTCCATTACTTACTCTCACATAAAACCTAACGTAACTTTGGATGCCTGTCCAAAGTGAGTTCTTTCTCAATGTGAAAATGTATCTTTAATATTCACAGACATCATATGTGAAAACCGCAGCACATTTCAAACGGGACCAGAAAATTACTTTTATCCCTCCATTGACTCGCGTTCATTTTTTATGGCACTTAGGTCCCATTGCCTGGAAATTGACCGGAAATAGAATTGCGTCACTTTGGCTCCCTATGTTCAGAAACCTAGAGTCACGTGGATCTGTCAACCAATCAGCGCGTGCGGCCGACCCGCGTCTATCTGCTCGTTCGAATGCGTGGTGCAAATCCTGTAGCCACAGGGAGGTTATAGTCACACAACATTCCCGAGTGGAGCGATTCCCCAACATCAGCAGCTCCAACTGCTCTGTTTTGTGGACGATATATTTGCGGTTTGCCAGGAAGATAGTTGTTTTGGCCGCTCTAACAGACTGCTTCTTTAGCTCTACCACCTCGGTCTGGCTTCGTTCCTTCGCCGTGTGCACCGCCTCCCAGGCCAGCCAACAATCCAGGGACAGCTCGGTGGCCTCGCGATCTTTGACGGTAAGTTTTGAGAATTAAAGGTTTTACTCAGTTCGTGTTATTTATAAAACAATTGTGTAGAAAAACTGCGTTTGTTCGTGTTTAGTACAAGTGTTCAGTGATGGTGAAATGAAGTTCCGTGAATGTATCCAGTCTTTGTGGCCAAATCCTGATCAAAGACCCGTTTAACAGCTGATGTAACTCATCCTACCCAGTGGGGTCCAGTCAGACTCCGTGCACATGTCTTCATGCATAAAACATGTATATGATCAACCACAGCAGTTAGGTTTTATGACTTTGTTTGCCACCATGAGTGTGTTTCAGAATTATTTCAGAATTATTTCAGTTCTATTACTGTGTGTCAAACTGTTTGACACACAGTCTGTGTGTCAGACTGTGATGAAAATGGACCTTGACTGGGTCATTAAATGTCACTGATTACCCTGAACCATAAACATTAACTCATTGACTGCCTGTTATGTTCAGAATACTTTATACATATATATATATATATATATATATATATATATATATATATATATATATATATATATATATATATATATATATATATAAAATGTCCTAATTGACTGGTTAATTTAGTTTGTCTGCTTCATCTGGTTGGAAAGGGGTGTGTTTGTTCTTGTCTATTCCATTGCATTTCACTGAACACCTTTTGTTTCTGTGTGTTTGGATGTAGAGAGAAGGCTAAGGTGGATTTGAAGTGAAACCCAAACGTCATATCTGGACAAAGATCTGCTGATTCCAAAAAACATGGATGGAAAACCCACCTGTGACCAGTGTGGAAAGACGTTCACCACAGCACACTACCTAGGTATCCACCAATGCATCCACAGTGGTATAAAACCATATGAGTGTGACCAGTGTGGAAAGATGTTTACCTATGAAAGTAACCTAAAAATGCACTCCCGAATCCACAGAGGAGAAAAACCATATGAGTGTGACCAGTGTGGAAAGACTTTCACCCAAGCAGGTAGCCTAAAAATACATTCCCGAATCCACACTGGAGAGAAACCATATGAGTGTGACCAGTGTGGAAAGACTTTCACCGAAGCAGGTAGCCTAAAAATTTTATAAGATACATCAACTAGTGATGCAACCTGGACACATCATCAGTGATGTTACCTGGGATCATTGAGTGTTTCGGGTCATTGCAACATCATACACTCTCCCCCAGGCGACCCAGCCGGGGGTGATCAATCCCCCGACTTGTGTCCAGGCAGCGCTACCCTACCCACGGCTCTCCTCTCCTGATCCACAGCCAACATGAGGCAACTTCTGCTGCCTCCGTGGCCTCCTTGATGGCCCTTCGTCTACTGGCCCCCCTGATGCCCAGCATGTTGTAGACCCTACAGAGGGATTGGCCTGCGAACCCTCTGCAACCCACCTCAATGGGCTCACATCTTGCTCGCCACCCGTTGCGCCGACACTCCTCCACCAGAGCCTGGTACTTTGCCCTCTTCCTCTCGTTGGCCTCCTCAATACGATCTTCCCACGGGACCGTGAGCTCCAGGAGGACGACCTGCTTGGAGGTTGCTGAGGTCAGCACCACAGCTGGCCTTAGCGATGTTCTGGCCACATCCTCTGGGAACTTCAATTGTCTCCCCAGGTCAACCTTCAGTTCCCAGTCTTGCGCCATTGCTAGCAGGCCAGAGGAGGAATTCCTGGCAACAGCTGGTGGTTCTTCCCCAGCTCTGATGAAGGAGATGATCTTCTTCTCTGGACGGAGCCGCTTACAGTGGGCGATTCCGCAGCAGATGGTATTTGCTATCGCCTTCAAGACCTGGTCATGGCGCCAGCGATAGCGCCCCTCGCTCAGGCCTCTCGGACAGCAGCTCAAGATGTGCTCCAGGGTCCCTCTCTTCTGGCACAGAGCGCAAGCTGGAGACTCCACCTTTCCCCAGCAGAACAGGTTGGAGGGGCTTGGCAGCACATCATACACAGCCTGGATCAGGAACCTTAGGCGCTGGGGCTCGGCTTTCCACAAGTCAGTCCAAGTGACCTTGCGGTCTACTGCCTGCTCCCACCGCGTCCAGGCTCCCTGCTGCCGCATCCCAATGATCGTGCTGGCCCGCTCCTCCTCCACTGCTGCTCGCACCTCCTCCTGGAGCAACGCTCTCCTGCCCTTCCCCTCTGCCTTGTCATAGCGAGCTCTTGAAATGCTGCCCAGGCCTGCCCTCCCCCGAGCCACTATCCCTACTAGGGTCCTGTGCCGCAGCCGTGACTCAGCAACCTCCACCGCTTCTGCTGCCCTCCATTTCCGCCCCGTTCTGACCTGTATCCCAGCTTGAGAGACCTTAGGATCAGCTGACTCTCTGTATTGCAGCACCTCCCTAGTACGGCTCACCTTGAACTCTTCATTCAGGCTGCTGATGGGAAGCTTCAGCATGTTGGTTTTCCCATACAGGGCGATGCTGCTCAGGCTCCGGGGTAGACCCAACCACTTTCGCAGGAACCTGCTGACTCTCCTTTCAAAGCCCTCAACTGTGGAGACTGGGACCTCGTACACCAGGAGGGGCCAAAGAATCCTCGGGAGGATGCCATGTTGGTACACCCAGGCCTTGAACTTTCCCGGTAGACCCGACTTATCCACCGTGCCTAGCCAAGCCTCCAGCTCCTGAGTAGTTGACTGGATCGCTGCCTTGTCCTTCAAGCTGCAATCAAACACCTTCCCCAGGCTCTTCACTGGTTTGTCGGTGATGGATGGTATCCTGACGCTGCCAAGCGTGAAGTGGAACTTGTTGGTAACCTTTCCTTTCTTCAGCACAAGGGATCTGGATTTTGCAGGCTTGAAGGTCATGCGGGCCCAAGTGGTTAAATCCTCCAGGCCCTTCAGGATCCACCTGCCCCCTGGGACATTCGGTGTTGTCACAGTCAGGTCGCCCATGAAGGCTCTGATGGGCGGCTGCCTAATGCCGGACTTGGACAGTGGCCCTCTGCACTGAACCTCAGCAGACTTCGCCATCATGTTCATGGCAAGTGCGAAGAGGATCACTGAAATAGTGCACCCAGTGATAATGCCCTTCTCCAGCTTATGCCAGTCCGATGTCGTGGGCCCTGCAGAGACCCTCAGACTGAACCTGCTGTAATAATCCAGAATGAGGTCTCTGAACTTAGCAGGGACATGGTGCCGGCGTAATGCCTCTTCGACCAGCTTGTGAGGTATGGACCCATATGCATTAGCAAGGTCCAGCCACAGCACAACTAGGTCTCCCTTATTCTCTCTGGCTTCCCTGATCAGCTGGGTGATGACTCCGTTGTGCTCCAGACACCCTGGTATACATTCCCGAGTCCACACTGGAGAGAAACCATATGAGTGTGACCAGTGTGGAAAGACTTTCACCCAAGCATGTAACCTAAAAACACACAAACGCACCCACACTGGAGAGAAACCATATGAGTGTAACCAGTGTGGAAAGACTTTCACCAAAGCAGATCACCTAAAAATCCACAGACGTAGCCACACTGGAGAAAAATCATATAACTGTAATCTGTGTGGAAAAGCTTTCACCACAGTAGGTAAACTGAAGATCCACCACTGTATCCACACTGGAGAGAAACTTCACTAGTGCACATTCTGTGAGAGATCTTTTAGAGAGAGAGAGATCAGGTTCAAAATGCACTAAACATGAATGTGTCAAACATTTCCACAAAGGACAAAAACTGAACAGTCGTCCACAAAGTAAGACAGTGGAATCTAGTGGAAAGAGTGGTAACACAACTAAACACTTGGAGTGTTACCAACATGATGACAGATTGTGTTCATCCTCTGCCCTTTCCTATCATGAGCACACATGTGAATCATCAATATCTGGACCAAAATGTCCCTCAGCATCATATGACCAGAAGAAAGACAGTATGTTTGAACCAGTAACACCCACTTCTGACAGGAACATCGGACTGGAAAACCTCCAGATCAGACTTCACAGAATCCAGATGTGAAGATAAACATCAGACTGAAGGCTGTGTTTAGTTGTCCTCAAAGGACAGAAGAGTCTTCTTATTCACCACCTTCACAAAACAGACACATTACTCAACCTCAACCTGCCACCAGGTGAAAAGTTCCACTAGTGGAGGTCAACAATTCTGCAAGTGAATTGCCTCGGTAAAGTCTCTTAAACAAAGATTCCGTCAAATGTGGCCGAGAGATACTTCCATGCCAAAGAAGAAGAAACCTGTTACACCGGAGAGAGCGGAGATGGAAGGCAAAGACGCACGTGAAACCAATCAGTCCGATCTGGCGGCATTAATTCGCTCAATAATAAGAAAAGAAACAAAGATCATAGTGGACAAACTGCAGCCCCAACTCGATGCATTAAAGGTTGGTGTGAAAGAATGCAAGGACAAAGTGGTTGACATGGAGTTGGCATTATCCATCACACATAAGAGAATGAATGAAATGGAGACGGCGTGTAAGGTGCTCTGAGGAGAAAATAAACAATTGCGCGAGATAATGGAAAGATTGGAACATTTCAGTTGAAGTTTTGACCTGTGAGTGTATGGCCTTGCTAAAGATTAGGAGAAGGGACATCCTACAGAATTCATAGCATCCTTTGAGGAAGTTTTCAAAGCTAAATATCTTCTGTGTCAACCTGAAGTGGAAGTTGCGCACAGGATTGAGCCTGTAGCTAAAGGCCAATGATTGTTGGAATGCAAAGATTATGGGCTAAAGATGCCCTTAAGAAGGAGAAGGTGCTCACCTACAATGGGACAAAGGTGAAGACCTTTCCAGCCTTGACATCAGAACAGAACAGATGAGTGCAATTTAAGGATCTATGGATGAAAGTGCAATAAGCGGGAGTAAGGCACAGGCTGATTCATGATTATAACTTTTAATGAGGAGACAAAATACTTTCGGGATCACCGAACTGTGGAGATACTTTTCAAACAAGTAATTAAACCGACTCTACAGGTTTAAAAGCAGAGAAGGGACGTAACAGTGGTTAAACAAAAAAAAAAAAACATTTTTTAAAAAGTAGTCTCAAATGACATGATATAAAATGGACTATTGGACACTGACAGTAATGTATTTTGTTGTAGGACTCAAATGAAATTTACCTGAATAACAAAATTATTATTATTAAGGTTATACGGTTAAAATATCAGTTAGTTCATTTTATTGTTTATTTATTTTTGCTTTAAGTGCCTTATTAAGAGTGACTTGCAGATAATTGTTTGTTTCGATTAGTTGTAAATGAATTAAACGTTATATTATGTTTAAGAAGGTTGTTAGTTTCATTGGATGGATAGAGCAGAGATATAGGCTAAATGAAATAATCATAAATGTGTATTCTTTTATTGTCTTCATGTATATGGACCACAGAAAGAATAGCTGATGCTGTGCAGATGCAAATGGGGATCTTAATAAACAAACAAACAAACAAGGACCTGGTTTCTATGGCAATATTAGTTCTTGTTATTAGCTGATTTTGCTGCGGAGTTTCTGTGACGCTGTGGTCCTGCGCCTGTGAGAGAGTTAGAGAAAGAGTAAAGTTCTGCCATGACAGTCAAATTATCACCTCCATTCAGTGCAGAACATTTACCATTTGTAGAAGAGTTGATTTCTGAGACAAAGGGGTGAGAGCGAACAACCTACGCTTCTTCTCATTCCTTTTCTGAGTTTTTTTTCTTTTCTTATTTTTAATGTGTATTATTAATACACTGTACAACTACATTTTTATGATTTTTTTTACAAATATGTTTTAGTATAGTCTTAGTCAATTTCAATAAGTAGAATTGGCTTAGACCCTTTTCTGTGTATTGACCTCCTCTCTGCCCTGCTCCTTAGTTGCTGCCCCAATCAATGACGCTTTCCACCTGGCAGTCATCATAACAGCAACTAATTCACCTGCCGATTATTATTTGTTATAATAAACCGAGTATAAACTTATTTTTGTCTCGGAGTCCTGCATTTGGGTCCTTTTGTTCTTGGGAATCGTGTCACTGTCCACCAGAGTGACCAGTATATGCATCAAAGGGTTAAGATTCAATGTGGATTTTTTTGTAAAAAATCTGTTTAGTTTTCACATTTATATAATACAATGCATATCTATGAAAATACAATCTAGTAATGGCAAGTAATAAGTGGAGTAAGGATTTGTGACATTAAGGCTAGATTAAATAAATTAAATAAAGCATTTATTTAATAGAAAACATGTCAAGAAAGAGCACGGGTGTCGCACCCATGTGGGATGGGGGTCTTGTGACACCCCCACTTCTACAACCAGATGATTTCATATCCCCACTTTGTCCTGAGGTTATATATTGTATCATTCCACTACATCCAGGAAACGGACGGAGAGTTGGTCTCACCTGCTTTTTATTGCAGGATAAACTGTTACTGTCGGTTGCAATCACGCCAAACAAACAGCAATAACATTGTGGGAATGTGAGAATATCTATGGTTTAACTGTTTACCTGCCCTGGTGGTACGCCAGCATACAAAAATGAAGCGTACCCCAGTTCCCGGGCCAAATGTAAACAGCTCTTCTTTGTGGTGTGAGTAAACAGTCATCAACCAGGAAGTAATGACACATTTTGCTGATGTTAAACTAAGTTAACTAAACCTTGCTTTGTGACATATACCCTATAAGCTAATTTGCTGACAGTAGGACGGGCCCGGATCTAGGCATAGGCAAGGGGGGGCAATGCCCCCCTAAATTTTGCACCTGCCCCCCCAAACTCGATGCCGCGCCTGCCCCTATCAAACCGTAAAAAACGTGATGACAAGGAAAAAAATCCCACATGCTTTACATACAGCAGCCAAAGATATTCGCGCTGTTCTCTCCTGAATCTCTTCTGATTGGTCGATGCAAAGGGAGGGAGTGGCCTCTCTCAGACTCGCTTGACTTCAGTTCTGTCACTTTCTCACACCAGTTTGACCTGACCGTCATAGAGACAGTCACACTGTACTCATTTACTGCAGTGATTTGGCTTTATTTCTTCCACTTATCTCTCCTCTACCGATCACGATGCGCAGATTTCTGGTTGCTAAAGCTAAAGCTAACACTAGTACTTGTGACAATGCTACGGTATTAGCAACAGAAGCTCTGACCTTCCGTTCCCGCGGCTCAGCCCGCTCCTCCTGCAGCAGTAGTGACACATTCACTCACTACCCAGCAGCCACTCGTCACCGTCGGGTGATGGCATCCTTCCCCACTCGCTACAGGCTGTAACCCCTGTGCCCCACAGCCCCAGTGCACAAGCACCATAGCCGCCACCATTTGCCAATATCTACAAGGACACAATGAAGGCTTTCCTCAGCTCCATAGCATGTATGTGGCATCCATTGTGATTAGGATATCCTCTGTTTCATGCGAGAGCTCTTTCTCTACTTTGTCTCGTGTCCTTACCAGAGGTGTGAAGTAAGTAAGTAAAAGAACTTCATTACTGTACTTAAGTAGGCCTAGATATTTTAGGTATCTTTACTTTACTTGAGTATTTATTTTTCTGGCAACTTTTTACTTTTACTCCCTACATTTTTGCATAAATATCTGTACTTTATACTCTTTACATTCTCAGAATAGACTTGTTACTTTTTTAAACAAAACAGACGTGACAGTATGAAAAATAAGTGGCTTCAGATGGAAAATCAGTGGAGGAGGGAAACTGTGGTTAATAGTTATATGACTATTATCTCACAATTTGGAATTTTTATTTCATAATTTTTTTTTTACTTTTCACAATTTTAACATTTTATCTAAAATTCAGACTTTTTCTCTTAAAATAATGAATTTTTTGTTTAAATGTCATATTTCTATAACTTTTTAAAAATGTCATGATGACTTTATCTCAATTGTCACCCCCCCCCCCCCAATTTTCTGCCCATATCCACAAAACACATCTTCTACACAGTAACTCACTTTTAAAATATTAATTTTAAGTACTTTTGGGGTATTTTTACTGGTTAAATAAGTATTGTTGTGTTCATGACAAAGAAATTAATTTTACTTCTTACAATTCAAATTTACTTTATTACAATTCAAAAGTTGTACTTTTTTACTTTTACTTAAGTAGAGGAGTTGAATTAGTACTTCTACTTTTATCAGAGTATTTTTTCACACAAGTAGCTGTACTTCTACTTAAGTACAGAATGTGAGTACTTTGACCACCTCTGGTCCTTACCCCCTTTCGCCACACTATGCTTCACAAGAGAAAAAGAGATTTAGTAATTCTGGCTCACGAGAAGGCTATAACAAAAGGCCTAAACATGGATACATTTGTTAGGGTGTTTGCACAGAAAAACAGACGGCTGATCCTAAAGTGATAGAAATAAGCTATGAACAACAACACAAACAGGCTGTAACTAAAGAAAATGACAAAGAAATACATATAAAGGATAAAAAGTAAAAACAATTAGACAAAAATAATAAGAAAAATCCTAAAAGTTCCTATAAGGTATATGAAAATGACATAAAAGACCAAAAAAATACACAGACATTTAAAAGATATGTTGTTCTAAATAAATAAATGATAAAGGAATGCATAAAAGGATAAAATGAAAAGAAAAAATACAAAAAAATAAAATTAAAAATACAAAAACTTAAAAACATCCTAAAAGCTGTGAAAACAACAAAAAAAGACAAAAAATATACAGAAAATGTTAAAATAGAATATGTTCTGTCAATAAATGAATGACAAAGGAATACACAAAATAGGAAAAAAGAAAAAAAATACAAAAACATACACAAAAATAAAATAAACCAAACAAAAAACAAAACCAAAAAAAGAGTAATGCAGCCACAAATGGGACACAAGCCAGTGTCGCATTTGTGCCCGGGTAAATGCAGAGGGTAGTGCCAGGCATGGCATCCAAATCCAATATAAAACCTATAATACAAATCAAATTGATATAGATATGGATTGATTAACTGATGATGGCATAGTTAGCATTGTTTTCTGTGCTTTTAAGGGTTTGGGTGGGATTTGACAACCCCCAGTTCATGCCCCTCCTGCCAAACCACATGCCCCTCCAAGTGGGCAGAGCTAGATCTTGCCCTGCAGTAGGTGGAGCACTTTTAGATGTTTTGAGTAGGGGTGGGGGGGGCATGTTTTCAGTTTTTATCTCACAATTTTAATTTTTTTTTTAATCAAATAATTTTTACTTTTTATCTCATGATTTTGACTTCACTTAATGCGCCTTATAGCACGGAAAATATGGTACTTATTTTTTAGAAACATTTTGAAAAGTTTCACGTACCCTCTGCAGTACCTCCACATACGCCCAGGGGTACACGTACCTCTATTTGAGAACCACTTCCCTGAGCTAATTTGCTGACAGTAGGAGGAGCACTTTTGGATGTTTTGATTAGGGGTGGGGGTGGGGGGGGGGGCAGGTTTTCATTCTTATTGTATTTCTGTCAAAGATTTTGTTCTTGGAATAAATGTTTAATTGAGAAAAACACATTTTGTTATTTTTGGCCATGACTTTTTATCTCAGAATTTTTTCGGCCATATATTACTTTTTAATAAACATTTAACCATTAATGGATAATTGTTGGTTAATTTTCCCAATGATAGATTAGGAAAATTTTGCTCATGTGCCACAACCTTGAACACCCCCACATTTTAAATGACTGTGAAACCCCTGAGGAAGTGTAAAGTTTACATTTACACTTTATTAGACAGATATTTTAATCTATATCCAGAGTCTGACATTGCATTATTAACACTCAAGTTAACATTACGGTTAGTATCACTAGTTGTAATATGTATGTTTATTAAAAATAAATAAATATCGATGCTGAGCCTGGTACAGAGCAAGCAAAGCCTGGTGGTCCAGCAGATCTATAATGCACTGGGGGAAATAAAGAAGGAATAAAGGAATAAAGTGTGCTTCTGTAAATGACAGGGAAGACAGGAAGTGGAATTATCCCGACCTGTGGATCTGATTAAAAACTACCAGTGATGGATGAATGGCTCCTCCACAGGAGATCTGCATCACTATGGTCTTTCCTGAAACACTCAAAACAAGAACCATGGTTTTTTTTCTTATTTCCATTGGAAATAAGAAAAAAAAAAAAACGTCTGTCTGTGTAACAAGTGAAAATTATCTTGTTCAGTTTTCTTGAAATAAGATTTTCCAGATCTATTGTCTTTATCTTTATCTATTTTTTTAAATCCTCCTCCTTACATATAAAACCATTAATGGTATGGGCCCCTCTTATCTTAAAGATGATCTGGTTCCGTACCAACCCAATAGAACCCTTCGTTCTCAGAATGCAGGTTTATTGAAAGTTCCTAGGGTTTCTAAAAGTACAGTAGGAGCTAGAGCCTTTAGTTATCAGGCCCCTGTCTTATGGAATCAGCTTCCCTTTAATATTAAAAACGCCGAAACAGTCTCTACATTTAAAATTAGGCTTAAAACATTCCTGTTTGAGAAAGCCTATGGTCAGGTTAGTTAAAAAATGATGTGATGTATGAGTCACAGTTCAGCCTAGGCTGCCCTAGGAGTTAGAATGCTGGGGGAAGTACAGTACACTGAGTTCCTTCTTTCTTCTCTTCCTCTCCCTCACACCTGTTTCTGTAACTTTTACAACCTATCTTTCATACCAAGTCTGTTCATGACTAGTCACCTGGTGTCCCCTTTCCCCCCTCCCCCCCCTGGGGGGAGTGGTGGCTCTCCTGACAGTGTCTGCACGGGAGCCATGGACGACAGGATCTGGAGTATCTCGCCTGTGCTGACCTGTGACCCCGGACCACCGCCCCTGCCTGTCTGGACCAGCCCCCCTTCCTGCATTTACACATGGACGTTCATCTATAGCCTGTCCGTCCATGGGAGTGGATCTCTCCTTCAATGTGGTTCTCCTCGAGATTTCTTCTTTTTCCCACTGGGTTTTGAAGGTTTTTCTTGCCAAGAAGGAGGGTCTAAGGACAGGGGATTCCTGGGACTTTTTCATGTATCTCTGTAGTTGATTGTGTTTTTGTAAAGCCCTTTGAAACGACTTTGTTGTGATTTAGGGCTTTATAAATAAAATTGAATTTAATTGAATTGAATCTCACTGAAAAGTTACTATTTAGGTGGTTATGTTTTCTGCATAAAAAATCAAGCTTAAAACATCTTTTTATAGCTTTACAAATATTTTCTTTTAATTTACTAGTACAAACAAAGCATAACTGAAATAATAATAATAATTTAATTTATAAAGCGCTTTCAAACAAAGTGCTGTACAGCCAAAAAATAAAATTAATTACAAACAATGAAGCATAAAAACATTAACACAATAAGACGTATCAAGACATAAAACACAAAGTGAACAAGTGGGTCTTCAGCTTTGCTCTAAAAACATACCGAGCATGCCTCTCTTATGTCCAGAGGAAGTTTCACAGCGTTGGAACACGAAAAGAAAAAGCTCGTTCACCAACTGCCTTTATTCTAACCTTGGGCACAGTCAGCAGGACAGTTCCCTTAGAGAGGAGGGGACGAGAAGGTGTATAATGTGTATATCTCAGTATAAAAAGAGATATTATACAGTATAAAAAGACAAACAACAAATAACTGTATTATTTGGAATTTAATATTTTTGTTTGTTAATTGATGGATAATGTAACAAATAAATCATAAAATGAATATATAAACAATAAGAAATTGATTTTGTGGAAGGAACGTGGTTGTCTTGAGTCCTCGAGTGACCTGTTTTTCATTTCTTCTCTTTGACTGCCATCTAGTGGCTGTTTTAAGTAGTGCAACGTAGGAGGTCAAAATATAACAATATGAGAACATTGTACGAGTAAAAATGTCTTTATGACATATTATTTACATTTAAACATACTTATTTTAATGTACACTGTTAACATTTATATTAAGAGTTATTTTAAACATTTTATCAGAAATGATGGTGATGATGATAATAATAATAATAATAATAATAATAATAATAATAATAATAATAATAATAATAATAATAATAATAATAATAATAATAATAATAATAATAATAATAATAATAAATGTTTATTTGTATAAAACTTACCTTTGCTGGGAACCTGTAAGATAGAATGCAAATGATACAGCAGGGAGATCACATATTTTAGAGCGTTTTAAATGATTTATCATGGATATCAAAAGTTGTTGTTGTTGTTGTTGTTATTATATTTTAAGTTATTGAATACATCTAAAACCTGTTCTTATTTTGTGTGATTTAAATATTTTAAAGTGTGAAATAGGAGATGTGGTTACATCCATCAAACCAAAACAAAGTTAAAAACAGATTAAACTAAGGTTTTTGTTGTTCTAACCCTCCAAAAGAAGATCCTATTAATATTGCACTATTCTTATTTCATTGTTTTAGGACACATCGTCAGTACTGGATCATGGGATGTTTGGGTCATTATCACTAGACATCCTCATCCAAAGAAAGCCCTGCCACGGTTGATTAGTCCCTGGAGTCATTTAATCACTTATTAATGTTTGAGATTTACATTCAAATATTGGGAGTGTTATTTGATTCAAGACTTATGTGGGCAGAGTTAAGGAAAAGTGTAAGAAAGTGATTCATGTGATGAGATATTTGACAGGTAGGGAATGAGGAGCTAGTTCTTCAGCTTTAAAAACAATATATGTGGCTTTGATTAGGTTAGTAATGGATTATGGATGTGGAGCATATGGATCAGCAGCTGGATACCTTCTAAAGAATATAAAGGATATAATTCAGGCCAAGGCTTTGAGAGTGTGTCGCGGGGCTTTTAAAACTTCTCCAGTAGCTGCTTTACAAGTGAAATTGGGAGAGATGGTTAAGAAGAAAATAACTTATGGTCAATTATTGGGTTCATTCCAAAGAGCATCCAACTAAAAGAGTACTGCAAGAATACTGGGAGAATATGAGGAGACGGATGGATAATTTTGGTTGTGTAAGTAATGGGATAGCTGAAGAATCAGGGATGCTTGAGGTGAGGAAATGTCACACAGGTGTAGTTCCAGCAATGTTTCCATGGAAACCTATATCACCTGATATTGATTCAAGTTTATTGGATGTTGGAAAGAATGGAGAGGTTGATTTGGTGAGTGCATTTTATTGTTTGGTGGAAGAAAAATGTAGTGATTTTTTTTTGTTTATTTATCTCTTACTATGACAACCTGCTAACAATATTATTCCTTACATACATCTTACCTGTGAAAAGTAAGCCCACGAGCTCCTTACAGCGCTCATTAGAGCATCTTCTGCTGTTTAAATAACGATGCTGGAGTCAGAGGGAGAGTGTGTATCTTAAGTGTTGAGTGACAAAACCAGCATCGTAAAAATATCAGAGCACTTTGTATAGTAGCTACACATGTGACATTTCTAAAAAAAAAACAAAAAACAAACAAACCGTTTGGGAATCAGTTTAAAATTCAGCAAATAATTCCACTTCGAGATTCATCGGTACCTTTTTCCTTCTTAAGTGTCTATGCACGACTGCCTGCAATGGCACCGATTCAAGATGGCAGCGATGTGGGACGCCTCTCACTAGCCTATGAGGTGTCTATGTATATATGTCTATGCCTGCTCCCCCCTCCTTCATCTATAAATGGACGTCTGTAAAGCCCTGTGAGATGAATTTGTTGTGATTTGGCTTTGACTTTATAAATAAAATTTAATTGATTACACAAAAAGTTACAGATTTTGATGAAACTTTCAGGGATGACAGATAATATGTCAAGGAAGAACCCATTAGATTTTGGCCAATAAGGGTCAAAGGTCAAGATCACAGTAAAGGTCAACAGCTAAAACACATCAGTGGTAATATCTCAAAATTGAATTTCAGGTTTTTTTGCATTCACATCTTCTCACCTTCGGAAATCAGATGGGTCAACAACTATGGCTCGATCACATCACATTTTGACTTCATATGATGCCCTATCAAGCTTTGGTGGAGGTCTGCTGTCGTCAACTGCCTTGATATTTTATCTTATTGAATTTATATTTTTTTTCAATTTTCATAAGTGAAAACAGTTTTATTTTATTTTATTGAGTTAATTATCTGTTTAATTTTAATAACTGGATATAGTTTTATTTTATTGTATTTTATTCAGATGATTATTATTATTTTACTTCCTGGTCTGTTCAGTTGTAGTTTCTACAGTTCAACACCAGATGGCCCCGTTTTTCCAAAGCTGACCAGAAAGAGGATTTTATTTTATTTTATTTTATTTTATTTTATTTTATTTTATTTTATTTTATTTTATTTTATTTTATTTTATTTTATTTTTTTCAATTTTCATAGCTGGATATAGTTTTGCTTTATTTTATTCTTTTAAGTTATTTATTTATTCCATTTTTATCACCGGATAGAGTTTTAATTACTTATTTAATTTTCATAACCGGATATAGATTCATTTTATTTTATTCACTTAATTATTATTCTACTTCCTAGTGTGTTCAGTTGTAGTTTTCTCTCTCTCTCTGGTCATCTGAACCCACTTAATCACAGGGTCTGTGGGGACCTAATCCAGCTACAAAGGGTGAAGGTGGGGTACACCCTGTATGAGTCGCCAGTTCATGGATATAGTTGTATTTGATTTTTTTATGTAAATGATTTCTTTAATTTTCATAACCAGATATAGTTGTATTTTATTTTATCAAGATAATTATGTATTTAATTTTCATAACCGGATATAGTTTTATTTAATTTTATTTTATCCACTGAATTATTTGTTTAATTTTCATAATTGGATATAGTTTTATTTTATTTTATTAAGATAACTTTTTTATTTTACTTTTCATAACTGCATAGAGATTATTTATTTTATTAAGTTAATTATTTATTTAATACTCATAACCCGATATAGATTTAGTTGATTTTTATTCAGTAATTATTATTATACTTCCGGGTCTGTTCAGTTGTAGTTCTAACAGTTCACCACCAGAAGGCGTCATTTTCCCAAAACTGACCAGAATGAGGATTTTCTGTTATTTTATTTTATTTCAATTCAATGTGTTTTATTTTTTAGTTATTTTTATTAGATAATTTAGTTGTTCTCTTTTCATAACTGGATATAGTCTCATTTTTCTTTTGTTTATTTTATTGAATTAATAATTTTTTTAAATCGTAATAACTGGATATAGTTTTATTTTATATTATTTTATTGAGTTAATTATTTTATGTTTCATTTTCATAACTCGGTATAGTTTTTTATTTATTTTATTAAATTGATTTTTTTGCAATTTTCATAACTGGATATAGTTTTATTTTATTTTATTAAGTTAACTTTTTAAACTTTTTATCACTGGATATAGTTTTATTTTATTTTATTAAGTTAAGTTTTTTAACTTTTCATAACTGGATACGGTTTTGTTTTTTATTTTATTTTAATAAAAAAACCGATTTCTTTCCATTTTCATAACTTGAAATAGTTTTATTTTATTTCTTGAAGTTCGTTACTTGTTTAATTTTCAGAACCAGATATAGATTTATTTTTATTTTATTCAGTTAATTATCATTTTATTTCCTGTTCAGTTGCAGTTCTCTCTCTCTCTCTCTGAACCCGCTTTATCCTCACTAGGGTCACGGGGTCTGTGGAAATCTAATCCAGCTACAATGGGTGAAGGCGGGGTACACCCTGTATGAGTCTCTCGTTCATGGATATAGTTTTATTTTATTTTATTAAGTTAATTATTAATTTAATTTTCATAACTGAATATAGTTTCATTTTATTTTATTCAGTTAATTATTTTACTTCCTGGTCTGTTCAGTTGTAGTTCTCACAATTTAACACCAGATGACGCCGTTTTTCCAAAACTGACCAGAAAGATGATTTTCTGTTATTTTATTTTACTTAATTTCAATTCAATGTATTTTATTTTATTTTTATTAGGTAAATTATTTGTTTAATTTTCCTGCCCGGACATAATTTAATGTTATTTTATTAAGTTAACTTATTTTTACTTTTCGTACTTTTTATTTATTTTTGTTTTATTGAATTATTTCTTTTTTCACTTTTCTTAACTGGATTTATTGTATTTTATTAAGCTAATTATTTGTTGAATTTTAAAAACTTTTATATATTTTATTTTATTCAGTTATTATTTTACTTCCTGGTCTGTTCAACACCAGATGCACCATTTTTACAAAACTGACCAGAAAGAGGATTCTTTTTACATGTTATTTTTACTAGGTAAATTGTTTACTTTACATGACCGTATATAGTTTTATTTTATTATGCTGTCAGATAACTGTCAATATATTGGTGTCCACAGATTGGTTATTGGTTTGGTGAATCCGTTTATCATAAAATAAATGTTTGCTCTTTTTAAATCTTCCTAACAAGAGAAAGTATCCAAATGAGCCTCATTATAAGTTTACACTTCATCCTCTGTACTGGCCCCACCCTTTTAACATCAGTATATGTGGATCAGACACTATTTCTAGTTTTCTTTGTGAACTGCATGTTTGAGGTCAGAGGTCAGCAGGCACTGACTTTTTTTCTGATGTTCCAATGACAAGTCAAATTGTCCTCATGTCGGGTCATTGTCATGTTGAAACATCCAAGATTCAGTCACAGTATGGAAATGTAAACCTTTCAACTATTCATCTGAGATGCTACCAATGGGCACCAAATGCTGGTCTTCCAATTCTGCATCTTGGGTTAGGGATTTTGACCTAACCCAACTTACCCCCTGACTCACAAGGTCATGGGTCACTCAGTCAATACCTAAAAAAAAAGATTCTGATAAAAATGAGTGGAGATAGAGACTTAATAACTTTTATTATCAGAGAAAAACTGGCATGGGCTTTCAAAAAGACATGATGACTTTTGATTTTGAGTGACCTTAAAAGGTCAAAATCAAAGTTGCATGATTTTAAATGGTCGTAGCTCCAAAAAAGTGGTGATAAGTCCATTAAGAACTAAAATATTTGAAGAAATGGGGATTGTTGTGCCTGAAAACACTTAATAATTAAAAGCAAGCAGTTTTGAATTATATGAATTATTGAATCAATTATTGAATTGTCACCTGGTGCCTGAATCTTTGCCATTTCTACCATAAACTGATGCCCCAAACTCTCCAACATGCAGGAAAATGAAGCATTTAACAAATAAAGCCTAGATCCGTGAGTTTAATAAATGATTTAATTATCTGAAGTATATTTTCCATTGAGGAGAAACAATGAGAGACATGAGTATATGCTGTAATAATGACGTTGATTAGCGGTTACCTTGTGAGAAAAAAAGAACAAGTGCTGAAATATTTTTCTGCAATACTTCTCAAATCAACCAAAACCAAACAAGACCAGACCAGACCACAGAAACAGTAAGTTCCCTAAACATGAACACATCTCCACCGGAATCCCTGCACACCACTGAGAGGAAGTGCAAAGGTCAACTAAAGGAGTAAACTAAAATTAACTTCTGTCATTTTCTAGATCAGCTACGCAACATACAAGGATGTACATGAGCATGTTATATAGCTTACAGTATATACTTTATACAAGTTTCTATAGCCATTTGTATGTAGACACTGACTGGGATATTTTTTGCAGCTTTTTTTAAGATTTTGAAATCTACATTCCCTTCAAATCTGATACTGGTCAAGGCTCTGTCTTTATCTTTGAGGACAGTATTAACACTGCAGAAGATGTACAGTACAGTACTTTTTTAACAACAATGTTCCTGTAGTGATTTTAAGAGGGTTATGATTGTGCCTGTGGGCAAAAAGGAAAAAAACATATTGACATTGCAGGTTGCATGTAATGTAGAATGGAAGAGAAAAATCTACACACCCTTGTTAATCTCATTTTTACATCACAAAAACCTGTCATTTGAAACAGGGGTGTGTCGACTTTTTAGTATATACAATGTTATACTGCTAAAACTATTTTTGGTTAACTAAAATATTGCTACACAAATAAATTAACAACTGTGAAAGACTAACAAAATGTTTGTAAATGAAGAGTAAAAGTAGATAACAGTTATATTATATATCATGTACAAAACAAAAATCGAGTAAATACATCATGTCTTGTGAAATATTGATTGTAAACTGCGACAGCTAAAACAAAGTGGTAGGTGATAATCCATGCAGTCACTGCTACAGCGGACATTTTTAAGTCTGATTGTAAATATACAGGCTGATTGTGTCAATCAAACCTTTAAATTATCCAAGGTACTTGCATTGTATTTTATATGGACGTAAATACTCAATATACAATCCTTTCAAGACTATCCTGAGGCCATGTTTTTTTATTACATCTAATGAGCAAGTTTTTGATATTTGAGCAATCTAAAGCAAGGCCAGAGAACTCCAGTCCAGTGCCATCTCCTTTCAGATGCCACAGTGAACAGGTTTACATGGCACCCAAAGGCACCATTAGCAGGACTCCTTTATGTATAAGGCTTACATGTGTATACTTCATTATTCAGCCTCTCAATCTGACTGGTGTTTTGTAACCATGACAGCAAAGAGCTGCCCACCTTTAAGACGGTTTGAAGATCCAAGGATACGCACCATATACACTACACAGCAGTAATGTAAAACAATACAGATGCAGACATTACCAGAATGAAAAAAAAATATATATATGTATATACATTTTCCTATGGTGGTTTAGAAGAGAAGGAAAATGGTGGATGAGATGGTTATGCAAAGTGGAGTGCAGTGGAGAGCTTTAGGAGATGGAGCAGCCTGTGTCCTTCTGAGGCTTCAAGTCTGGCTCCTTCACTGGTTTGACTTCCTCCTCCTTCGGTTTAGCCTGGAGGTGTAGACAAAAAAAACCATTTAATAACCCTACCTGTAGTTTACCTTACAAGTTACGTTTAAGACCAGTAGGAGAGCCCTCAGTGTGATGCAGTATCAAAAACAAGTGTCAGGCACAACAAACGCAAACATTCTCATTCTTAAAGGGACAGCCAGCACATAACAGCTGCAAACACTGCTGAACAACTGATGAAAATAGTTTTCTAAGGCGCACAGCTGTTAACAGTGGCAACACGTATTGATCACTATTGAGAGAAAGTAGCTCCAAGCAATTATGAGGTGTGAGTTTTTACTCTGTGACGGTTTTGTTATGCAAACAAATACTCATTCCAACACATATTGTTTTGAGAAGAAACACATTTTATTTTGTTGACCCCACGAAACCTGCCGGGACTACTTTCGCTTTGACCAAAACACGACTCACAGGACACTGTCGGGGGTCAGTCACTGTCGGTGCACCAGAGTAAAGGTGCCACACAGATTCATGTGAAAAATACCAAACTACTGCTTTAAAGGACAAAACATGGGACAACAGCTACATTTACATGCCATTTTTTAATTCCAAATTATTTACTCTGAATAAAATAATTCAGAATTAAAGCCAATTCCTTCATGTTTACATGGAAATGTTAATTCTGAGTTAAGGTTTCCGTGGGAAACAAGTGTATTTCACTTTATTTAATGGGCTCTATGCACGAGGGATGATGACGGAGTTCCGGTAAAATCTCGGGATGGTTGTAAGGTTCCAGTCAACGCTGGCAGTTATGTGATGCTAACAACAAAGTTATTATTAGGCCTGAGCACTGACCTGTCATGTCGGTGAGGGTCTATTAAAACTGAAGGATTCTGTTATTATCATCATTAAAATAAAAACTATATGTTAGAGCTTCAGATTCAAAGGTCAGTATCAGCATGTAACGTTAGTTTATCACAATTTGTGTGGCTTTTGGCTTTTTGGCCAAATGTGAAGTCATATTATGGCTCAACCAAGGCAGATGGAGCAAATCTGAGCATAGATTCTGTTTCTAGGGGAAACTTAACCAGGGAGACCAAAAATCTAATATGTAGATCAAATGATAGAGCAGTGGAAGCTCGAATTCACACAACTTTGCCAAAATAATAAAAAACATACCCCAAATTTTGGAAGGCCTTTACTTCAAAGCTATTAAGGATATTAGTCTGAAACTTGGTGTTATTTTTCTATGTCTATAAGAGGAACCTATGTGGATTGGAGAATTTTCTGAGGGTCTGGATGCTTTGATGCAGAATGACCCACTTTTGAGCTTTATTTTTGGCTAAAACACACACTCAGTAACATATGCTAGCATGTGTTCACACTTAGGGGACTGGTTATATTTCATCTTGTCCTGTGTTTTTGAAATCTGTGGGCAGATATAAAGCTCCCTTCAAAATAAAATAATTCAGCTGTGTGGATTAACCACAGATCCATGATTTCATCTATGAATATGCTTTTATTTTGTCACTTCCCTATCCAGTACCTTCCTGCATTCCCTTTAACTTTACCCCTGCCCATACCTAAAAAATAAATCAGCAGATAAACCTACGGTTGGAAGCTCTCAATAGCATCTTCAGTGTCACTAGTAAACATGTACATATTTCTTTAAAATAAATGCTATGTCATTGTTAAGACACTTGTTCCAGAGATATAAACCACCACACATCATGCCGTTTTAGTGATGTCTGGTGGAACACTGAGCTCTTTATCCTGTTTTTTGCCCTTTCTATAAACTCGACCAATGTACCTTAATTATATGTTGTGTGTGTTGCATGCAAGTACCAAATGATGATCTTGACTGCAAAACAAATCTACCCACTGGTACAAATAAAGTAACTTTGAACCATAAAGAAAAGAATTACAGATCAGTAGCTGGATCTAAGGAAACCAATTCATGACCATAAATATCTGGGCCATCGGACCGTTCGTAGTCAGATTTGCTGGTTCAGGCTCCATGCACCGATTCACTGGGATCTGATATGACAGAGACCCAGAACCCATTCAAATATCTTTATCTCTACACCCCTATTATCTGTAAAAATATTTTCGGATGTGTTATCAGCATGTTAAATAGTATCACAAAATAAAAAAAACATGTCAAAGTACAGGAATTGCCCTAAATTTTTATACCAAGCACAACTTGCTTCTATAAATTATATGTTTGCCGCACCTGGTGGCTGGATGTAGTGGCCCAGGACCTTAGGGCCTACAATGTGACCCTGGCACAAGCCCAACATCTGGCCCGTGACAGACCCAAATGGAGAGACCTGGTTGCCATGGTTGTCTCTACGTGCCTTGAAGTGCAAGAGGACTGATGACGACATGCTGATAC
Source organism: Siphamia tubifer (assembly GCA_020466265.1). Lineage (NCBI taxonomy): Eukaryota > Metazoa > Chordata > Actinopteri > Kurtiformes > Apogonidae > Siphamia > Siphamia tubifer. Next base: position 9,314,689 of record CM035805.1, read on the forward strand.
TGACCTTTGAATCTGAACCTCTGACATATACTACATTTTATTTTAGCTGTTCATATATCAAACATAACATAACACCTTTATTTTAAACAGATCCATCCCCCAGGTAATCCAGACGCTTCAGAAGTCTTCAATTCCAACATTCCTGTGGCCTACAGTGGTATATTTATTCTGATTGTCCTACCTCAGTATATTTATTCCGATTGTTATTTATAATGAATAAAATAAGGTTATGGATAATAAAATCTAAATTAAATGAATCATTTCTTTCGATTAACATCGAGTGACATAGTAACATTGAAGGCACTATTAAATACTAACCTTAAACTTTTTAAATGATATTTAAGCATACCAATTAAGGACAATACCATAGCATATCGGCCCTAAAAATGAGCTGCTAATATAGACGATCGACTGACTCTGACCTCTAAATATCGGCATTGGCTTTAGAAAAACCCATATCTGTCGACCTCTAATGATGATTAGTTTGAACAAAATTTGGTGGACAAAAGGAGACTTTTAGCAGTTTGTGATAGATAAAATCTCAAATTTGTTATTCTTTGCAACATGCAATAATCACCTTTAAGTAAATATTTTCATATTTCTTAGTTCCTTTGAAGTGATTCTGGAAATTTCAGACTTCTAGCTCTCTGGTAGCCTCAAAATAAGACCAAAATTTCAAATCTCAATTTAGGTTGCAGTTTTTGGTGCCCCCCTACCTCCTTCAAATGGACATACCTTTACAACTATTCACAATGAAACTTTGAAATTTAGGATTTTTGCATCATATATAATATTCTCTAAGTATGTAAAGATTTATAAAAATTTGAGACAGTGAGGTGGGGACCACTTGATCAAATGATATGGAATGACCCAGTTATTTGTTTTGCAGTGAATGGATGCTAGATCAGTCTGATGATGATAGAACAGTTCGGTTTGCTCCAAGGACTGGTGAATGGTTTTCAATGTTGAAACTCTTACACAAAGCTCTTTTTAAATACTTGCAGTAAACTTGCTCCTCCTGAAATGTCTTGCATGTGAGTATCAGTACCTTGTCATTTTTTGCTCCCTTTGTCAGATCAAAGGTGGCGTAGACCTCAGCGGTGCACTGCTCACTGAGCCCTGGCAGCTCAAAGGGGGTGGGCTCAGCCAGGCCATAGCTGGCCTTCAACTCCAGTTGAGGGGCCTCAGCCGGGACTTTGTGGAAGTATCTAAGAAATACAGAAGAAACAAAGACAGGGAAGAAAAAGTTAATTATATCTAGCTTTGAACAAATTATTCAACTAGAGCAGTCTACATCATCATCATCATCATCACTATATCAATATCCTTATTGCTATATAAGGTTTAAGTGGAATTGGACTAGTTAGTGCCATTTGCAGTATTAAATGTGTAACCAACACATTAATATATTTGGTAATGTTGACGATCATAAACATGGTGACCAACATTAATTGTAGTAGTTGGTAGAGTGGGTTGTCCAATTACTGAAGGGTCAGAGGCAGAGGTTTGCGTCCCGCCTCTGGCTGTCCACATGTCGAACTGTCTTAGGGAAAAGACACTGCACCCTGAATTAGGCTCCCAGTAGGTCTGACAGAACCTTAGAAACCTGAAGTGTGTTAATGTAAAGCGCTTTGAGCACCATGAAGGTGGAAAAGCACTATATAAGTGTAGACTATTTACCTCTAACATGGCTGAAAGTAACTGAAAAATTTTTGACTGAACATTTTTGCGTATGCGGAGCCTGGCGGGCAAAGCCCGCCAGCACGAGCACCATAGGCGCGAAGTTCTCTAGGGGGGTCCGGGGGCATGCCCCCTGGAAAATTTTTAAAAATTGCATCATTTTGGTGCATTCTGAGAGCATTATAGGCCATGATTTAACATTACAGAATGTGAAATTTGTACTTCTGGCTCATATGATCATAAAATTTTCAAACTTACTTATAACTCATCTAGGAAAATGAAAATACTATATATGTTTGTTATAATTTCACTAAATAAACAATGGATAATATACAAAAGACTAGCATGGGATGCTTCCATAAAGATTACCTTATCATCTTTACAATTACAGCTTTTGATTTCACTATCAAACAAAATAATTCCAATAATAAATAATAAAAAATGTCATTAAATGTAGTAAAATCTAGTGTCTTTCACTGTGATGTCAAGAAGATACTTAATTTAGTAGCACTGTCTACTAATAATTATTGTCCTGAGTTTTCTTTTGCAAATATTAATCATTAAGAAAATAAACGTTCCTTATCAGAAATATCATATATTAGAGTGAATCTATAATCATATTCAGGTTCCGTTCTATCTCCTCCAACACCTGGATCAATTCCAGTGTTGTAGGAGTCAGAATACTATTCCCCGAAGTACTTTGAATGTTCCCCAAATCTAGGTGGTCTGTCCCGGGTTCAGGTACGGGTGTATCCATAATCTGTGGTAAAGATTGTGGAATAGGATCTGGAATGGAGTCTAGTGGGGGTCTGGTTACTATTGTGGTGTGGACCCCTCTGGATGCCCCATGTTTCTGTACCCTCTGTTCCTTAATGGACGGGTTTACATTGGTGGTAAGCAGTGGAACCCCCCCATCTACATGGGTGGTAATTGGTGAAACCCCCCAATCTGCATTAGTAATACCCGGGTTCACAGGTGAAGACCATCTATTTACATTGGTGGAAACAGGTGGAGACCCCCTATTAACATTGGTGGTAACAGGTGGAGACCCCCTATTTACATTGGTGATAACAGGTGGAACCCCCAAATCTGTTGGGGGATCCGTCCCCTGGTCTCTTGTGGTCTGGGGAGCAAAGGTCTGTGTGCTGTGACCTCTTGGAGTGGAAGTAGGTATGTTATTTTGGGGAGTAGGGGTCACATTGTTCTCCTCAGTGGGTCTGTCCCTTACTGTGGCTAAAACAGTCCCCCTAATCTCATCCACAACATCCTCTCTTAGTCTGGGAAATTTCCTTTTACACCATCTCAGTGCTACATTAAATGGCTCTTCCCATTCATCCCCATGAAATTCCTCAACTTTGGTCATTAATTCCTCCACGATGTCTTCATAATGCCGTTTTAAAATTAACATCGTGGTGTGATCCCAGTTTTTAGCATTACCTATAATGTCATCACGTGTTTTTCTGTGATGGCAAAGCAGGTTTAATTAAATTAGCTAACATATCTTCCATGTTAATGATTGTTCTAGATCTTTTTTCATCATCAGAAACCATCACATTGGCCCCGTGGTGAACAGCTCTAATTAAATCATGAAAGGTATGTGTAATTTGTTTAAACCGGGCCGTAGGTTTAATGTAGTCCGCCATGTTGTTTGGACCCCGCATCTCCCCCCGTTGCAGCCCGGGCGCACGGCGAAATCCTCCCCGTGTGCCCCGCACCGCCTGTGCATAAGTCCGGATGAGGGGTTGGGGGCGATCGGTGGGGATAATCCTCCGGGGTGGCACTGGCTCAAGGTTGGAGTTATAGTGGTTGCGGACCCTAACGTTGTGAAACCCCGGAGCCCTAAATGCACTGTCCGTCCCCCGGAGAAAATCATCCCCACCGCGGCGTCCCCCTTCCCACTCCCCGGGCGCGAAGCGACCTGGCCGGCGTCCCCTGCGGACCACCGTCCAGCCCTCTCCGTCCGTAAAATTCTGCATTTTATTTTATATATGTATGTGTCTGTGTGTCCCGTGTTGTGTGTGTGTTCTGTAGTGTGTGTGAGTGTGCGTATTTTAATTTTAACAAAGAAAAGAGAGACAAAAAGAAAAGAAAAAGAAGCTAGCTAACACGGAAATCTCCGCCGAAGCCGGGCGGAAAACTCCTGTGAAAGTCAAATAAAAATAAAAAAGTGGACGACGTTTCGACCTAAATAGGTCTTCTTCAGGTCCAAATAAAATAAAATAAACCAGAAAAAGGAAATGATTTTGTGGTGGTTTTCGACCAAAATAAAGCTTGAAAATGTTTTTTTTTTCGGTCAGTGGATAGATTTGACGGAACAGAAATTTCATTTTTGACGTATTTCCGTCTGTGGACGGAGATTTGACAGCCATGCTCTAAGAATATAATGAAAACATGTTTTAGGTATTAGACCCAGGATCTGTCAGAAGGTTTTTTTTTTCCACTATCGGAACTTAGGGTTAGACCCCGGGTCTTTGGGGGGGGGGTCTACATTTGACCCCTCCATACAGAAATGGCCCTATAGCAGGGGTCTGCAACCCTGGTCCTAGAGAGCCGCTATCCTATATGTTTTAGATGTTTCCCTCTTCCAACACACCTGACACATTATCAGTCTTCCTCACAGCTTGATGATAGGCTGATCATCTGAATCAGGTGTGTTGGAAGAAGGAAACATCTAAAACATGCAGGATAGCGGCTCTCTAGGACCAGGGTTGCAGACCCCTGCCCTATAGCAACCTTTCAATGACCTCATCATATCGTGTCAGTTGCTACGGTAACATCACTAACAAAACGCATGAAAACAAAGCAGCAGCAGAGGTTTCACAGTTTTGTCAGCTCAGACCTAACACAATGCATTGTGGTCCATATGGACATGACTATTAAAACAGACATCTATGGTCACACACCCATGCTACGTGGTATTAATTGATATGAAGTCCAAGACCAGGACCGGTCGAGATCTCACAGTTCTACACCCATTCAACACACAACAAGTCACTCTATAGCGCCCCCTACATATTTATACAAAAGTGTGTGTTTCTGGTAGAATATCACATCCCACTATACAATGTCATCTCACTGTCAGCTATTGTCAGAAGTCGGAAGGGATGGTAAGGATCTTTAAGACTGCTTACAGTTTTATTTCCTTTAATTTTGATTTCTATTTTCAGATACCTTATTGAAAAAAACTATTAAATGTACAGTTTATTTCCTTTAATTTGAGGTAGTTTGTTAGTCGTGTGAAGGGAACTTAAGACGGTAAGTATGAGTTTCATTGCTCAGTACTGCCTTCAAACTTTTTTAATCTTGAAAAAGGGAAAAGTGTGTGTATTCTCTGTGAGTAACTCACATGAAGCCATTTTCTCTCTGGCATTTCTCCAGTGTGTTCTTAATGAAGCCACCCAGTTTGAGGAAGAACAGCTGCTCCGACGGCTTGGCAGTGGTGCCTGGACCTTTGGTCTGACGATATTCTTTACACAGCGACTCGGCACGGGAATAACCTAAACACACACATCTTCATGTTAATACAACAGACGGTCCATGGAGGCAAACGGCTGGAACTCTTCAATTTACACATGGATGTGTTCTAAAGTAACTGGAAACAAGCACACAGGAAACACCTGTCTAGTGACCTATTTATGATGGTTACATGGGCTTCAGCTACAAGTTCCTAAAGCGAAACAGACTCTCAGGGGTTCATTAAACAATACACATCACTCTCATACCTCACCTCTGCTGCAGCCATGTTTGCCCATAGTCTACAGAGAACCAATAAGGTTAAGGACAAGTTTGTCACAAGAAACCATAAGGATCATAAAAATAAATTTCTACATTTTTATTATATGTAGTACTAATCTAGTCGTATTTTATCTGTGAGTTATTTTACCTTGCATAAAAAAAAACTGACAGTAAAGAAACAAAACCCAATCTTTGCTTTGAAAACAAGTTCTTTAAAAATAACTGAATTGGTCAGTTTGCTAATTCTTACATATGCGGTTACTGATTTAGCTACTGATCATGGGAAAAGTGGCTCTGGGCTGTAAAAATTGGCATATTTTCCTCAAGAAGCATTACACTGGGGAAGAATTTGAAAAAAATCTGTTGAGTTGGATTTTTATGCCGATTAAAACTCAAATGTTCATGTTGATTTCAAAATCCCAGGCACTATTTTCTAGCACGTAAACTTTTTTCCAACATCGTACCCTCCAGATCAGCAAAAGTCCATTGTTCAGATCTAGTCAGACTCTCCAGCTGATTTTGATTGAGCCAATCTACAGCTATGTGGAAAGTAGTCTATGCAGTTACCAGGGACACAGTGCCGATCCCAATGACAGAATTACAGTACAACCAGAAGACAATGTTAAACATTACATTCATGTCTGTTTCCTTTTTTTTTAACTTTGATTTTTACCTCCACCAAGGAGGTTATACTTTTACTGGCATCTGTCGGTCTGTCTGTGTACAACATAACTCGGAACAGCCATGGCTCAGTTGGTAGAGTAATTGTAACTGAATGGTTTGTGGGTTGAATCCCGCTCTGTCCTAGTCAGTCCGTTGTGTCCTTGGGCAAGACACTTCCCCCTCCTTGCTTCCAATGTCACTCACACTGGTGTATGAATGTTTGGTGGCCGTCAGAAGGGCCGTAGGCGCAAAATGGCTGCCACGCTTCTGTCAGTCTGTCCCAGGGCAGCTGTGGCTACATATGTAGTTTACCACCACCAGAGGGCACATGTGAGAGTGAATGAATAATGGGTTACTAATGTAAAATGCTTTGAGTGGCCAAAAAAGTGCTATATAAATCCAATCCATTATTATTATTATTAGAACTATATGTTGGTAATGGGAAGATCAACAAATGATTAGATAGTATAGTTAATTATAGTTAATATTGTGGATTAGCCCATTCTTTCATCTCTATGTCTTTCCATTTGGCTATGTATTTAACACTGCACCAGCGGTATACTGCCCTGAGTTGCACTGCATAAAAATAGTCTTGCAGTTTTGGTACTGCCATACCCCCTTTGTCTTTAGGGAGTTGCATGGTGCAATATCTAATCTGTGACCTCCTACCCACCCAAATGAACCTGGCAATCCATCTATCCCACTCTATAAACTGTATCTATGGTATCATTACTGACAAGTTTTGGAACAGATACAGCAGTTTCAGTAATACATTCATCTTAATTATCTCCATTCTTGAACTAAGATCCAACTGTAACATTGACCATCTATGTCTCATCTGAGTTCCTCATTAATCTGTGTAGAATTCGCTGTATACAATTTCTCCACTCCCCTTGTGATGTTCACTATCAAATATTTAATTGTTTCCGAATTCAGTTTAATTAATTTAATGATTACCTTTTAATTCTGGTGTTGGGGTATAGTTCATGGCCAATATCTGTATTTTATTAACATTCAAAATTTATTACCCTCTGGTATCTGGTAAGGATAAAGTTGTGATAATGGCCTCCGTCCATGAAGGTGGGATATTCCCTCCGCATAAGGAGCCATAGACAACAGGACCTGCAGTGACTCACCTGTGTCCTGTGCTGACCTGTGACCCGAGATCTCTTCCCCACCCTCACCCGACTGATGGATGGACCTGCCCCCCCCCTCCTTTCATCTACAAATGGACGTTCATCTATAGCCTGTCCGTGCATGGGAGTGGATTTGTCCTTCACTGTTGTTCTCCCCAAGAGTTCTTCTTTCCCACTGGGTTTTGGAGTTTTTTTCTTCCTGAGGAGGCTCTAAGGACAGGGGATGCTTGGGACTTCATCTATTTCTGTGCTTGATTGTTGTGATTTGGGGCTCTATAAATAAAATTTAATTGAATTGGTTCTCCCCAAACTCTAATGTTAATTCTTCTCCATCTCCGTCACTTTCTACTGTCACTTTCTACTGTAGCATCCTTTGCCGTTTGACAGAAGGGATGAGAATCTTTTTCAAATCTGCATTCCACTCAGTTTCCACCACATGATTTTGTGCGTCTTTAATGCCTCTGCCTTGCGTTTCCATTTCATTGTTGATGGTTTGAAATAATTCATCCCTATTTCCTCTTTAAAAGTTGTAAGTTCTTGTCTGAGCATACTTCCTAGGTTTTGAATGCTCTCTCGAATGTCCATTTGTTCACTCTTGGACACCATTTGCTTAACCACACCGTCACCGATATTTGCCCCATCTTTGAGGCCGTTTTCCTCTTCATTTTCCATTTTTCCTTACTCTCTTATTTTCTTTTCCATTTCTTTCTTAGGTTTATTCATCTCATCTTTGATTGTTAACTTGAATTTTAGCTTTTAAAAATATAATCCCTTCAACCACCGGGAGCTTCTGATTTTACATCGAGTCAGCCACCGCCCCCACATGTTTTAAGAAAACAGGGATCCTATAGTTCAAAAACTTGACATAATAGAGAAAAACTGAGATGAGTTTTGGATTCTGCACCCAAAGATTAGTCCAAAACAATTCAGACCTAACTCAACAAAAACAGTGTTCCCCAGTGTTATGTGCTTTTCCATTAAAAGTTTTTTT